>JASSUY010016657.1:0-15553 GCA_032466535.1 Forpus xanthops | reverse complement strand
AATTTAACACCTTCAGATAACCTAACTCCACACTGGAGCTTGACTATAAGGATATCTTACTGAAATAAAAGGATAACGGCAAGTAGCAATTAGACAATTATTAACATTCTACATAATACATCATTTTTGCTAGAATCTAATACTTCCTGCAAGAAAAGAAGAATGCAAGTGATAATGAAGTGTTATTGACATACTTTTTCCAAAAAGCCATCTAGATCTTCCAAACTTCAGCAGAAGTGCTATGCTTTCAAGACACAATCTGTGGAAACTTTCAAAACCATGAAGAGCTCTACATTTGTATAATAATACACAACAATAATAATGTCCTGAGGAACTTTATCTGTGAGTTTCCAACATGTTCTGCCTGAAGCATTTCTGGTTTCAAATAACTGGAAGCTTCCCCTGTCAGTATCACTTCAAGGTAGGGTATCAGAAAGCTTCTGCAGATATGCCTGTCAACTGGATGTCCAAGTTAAAAAAAATTCTAATTTTGGCATTACTGCTGTTAAGCTTCAGTCAATACACATACAAACCAAGAAGAGGTAACACGAAGACAAGTAACTGTTGCTCATGTCCTTTGCTGTTATTGTTCTTTGGTTTACAATGTATGTGAAATGTAGTTTATGAAATCTCTCATTTACAAGTTGTAGTAACATCTGTGTGTTCTGTATAAACTCCTTAATGAAGCTTCAATATGTTTGACATCCCATGCCACAGATCAGTATATTTCCTACACAGTGCACAGAGAAAGAAATCAGATGTTCTTCCAGAGAAAGTTTCATATTTATTCAGAAGACATACATCTCAATTTTATTGCGTACATTTTTTAATTTCATGAAATTGATAAATTAAGGGACTTCTTACTCTTTGAATATTATTAAAAGCAACATTTATTGGTGTATATTGTAGGTCAGGGGGCCAATACAAACCCCATACCATTTCAACCCCTGAGTAGAGGTTTTGAATAGCGTCCCATGGGATCTCATCCAATGTGAAGGAAAACATCAAGGTAACCTGGAATATAAGTGTCTTGAAAAATACTTCAAAGCTCTGAAAAGCACCCCTTCATTAGAATACACAAATGCAAAATAACCTACCCTATAACCAAAACAATCCAAGGCGTAACAATAGTAACTGGATTTGAAATTTAAGAAACTCTTACAGTCAGTAAATACGCATTACAAAAACAACTGGCAAATCTGTAAAGGTGACCATTATTACACATTAAAGTCGCCTTTAAGTTTTAAGGTAACAAAAATTACATGCATGAACTTTCTGACACTAAGTTTCAACATTGTCAAGAAAAAGCCTGGACTCTTTGAAATGTCTTCACTTCTAGTTTCCTAACTCAAACAACATACACATTTATTCTGATCACAAATGAAAAATGTGCTGCATTAAGATGATATAAAGTATGTCAGATTTCAGCCTAACAAGAATTTTAAGAGAACTGTTAACTGAGGTCTGTGGTTGACATCAAATAAAATTTTGTCTACTATCATGTTATGACAGCATACTGATTCTTCTATAACTGGATTACAGCATCTAAACAGGCACTTTTAAAACACCCTGTTAGTTTAAAATCAAGGATAAAAGGGTTTTTTTTAACCATTTTATGTTTCAAAAGGGCACAAATCACTTGTATACCCCTCTACTTTATGTACAAGAAATTTCACTCAGCTTGAAAAAATTAAAACATCAAAAAATTCATGTTGGTTACGAACCTTGTAAATTTTAAGATGACAGCTTTAAGTACAAGAGTATTGCAAAAGCGTCTTTACTAAAATGAACGCTCCAGGTTTTGTCTGAATTCTCAACACAGCAAACAAACTTACTGTCTGATACCAAACTTGCATTTCATTGCTAAAGCACAAGCATTAAAACAAACTGCAGTGCACAGCTTCAGTATGACTCTAAGAACTCATTAATGCTGATACCACAGGTGATGTATTGGTTTTTTTGATGATTCTGTTTGGGGTTTCGAATTAATTTTTTTTAAATAAAACCTCCCCCTCCTATCAGAATACTGTTATACAGAAAAAAATATTGCTACTCCGTGCTATTATCAGTCTTCCAGATACAGTAAAAAACCTCAACATACAAGAGTTTTAGAACAAGTAATCAATCTGCAAAACACTATACATCAGTAATAAGGCACCCACTTTACAGCTGTGTTTAAACAAAAAAGGAAGTATTTCCCAAAATATATATTTTGGATCTGTGTAAACAAAGTTTATATGTATTGCTTCCATTCATTTCAAAAATATACACCCACATGGACTGAAAGTTATCTTGGTGCTATGAATTTTAAATTACTGTAATTTATCGAGATATAATCTAAAGATATAAAAACCAAGTATTTTTGAACTTAGTATTTTGAAATATGTCAAAAAACTTAATTACTGTTATGCAATAAGAAAGCTAAAAGTATACCACAATTTGATGCCATTTCATTGAATGAAGAAGAAAGTACTATGAAAATAAACATTCATCTGGTTTCCTAACAATAAATATAAAGACAGTTATTATAACATACTGCAACACAGGAAGTATTACTATATTGACCTTAACGTTCAATCAGTAGTTTTTAATCTTTCCTCATTGAGGCTTGAATCTTCTACCTTGTCAGCTGTCCAACAACTTTTAAGAGGGTTTTATTTTCTTGCTTCAATTGTTCATTTTCATCTTCTATATCATCTAGGTCCTGTAGAAAGAAAAATAAATGTTTCTCAGGATGCAAATACAAACTCTCAATTAGTAGCATCAGGAATTTTGCATCTTAGCTCTGTAATGAGAAGCTGGGGTTGGGAAGAATTAGTGTCACAGTAGATATCATTAAATCTGTTAAACCAGCCTTGTTACTGTGATTACAAAACATTAATATTCTATTCCCATGTACAAGCATCTTTAAATGGAAACATATAATCAAAACTAAAGCTACAGCACGAATTAATGCATCAAGTAACCAAAATAGGATGGGTGTGATTATTTTATTGTCATATACAGAGCGTGTTAGTTATTGCCTCTGCTCCCCATAAAGTGTTTACCTTCAACTATCCTGCTCATGTATACACATCACTGGTTACTGCTGCAAGAAGACCTGCTTTGTGCTTTAAATTATCAAATTTTTAGAAAAAGTACTTCCTGTCTGTATTTCTTTATTTTTCTATGAAAAAAAAATAAAAGGCATTTTGTATCTTGTCGTAATTGCTGCTGAGAAAAGAGACATCATACACAGTAATAATGGGTGCTTAAAATAGACTGCTCCTGCTCAAAATGTTCATGTCTTTCACCAGTTACCATACTACCCAGCTCCTTTCATTTCTTCACTTCCTACTAAGTCTTTTAAAGCCTTTAAAATGAAAATGGCTGTTTAATGCTGTGTTACTTCAATAAAAATAATTTTACAAAACAAAACACGCAAGAAAAAGAATGAGAACAAAAAAAAACCGCAGAACAGTGACCTCAAGGATAGCACTTTAAGGAGGAAAAGTGAAAGGTGGGTAAAGAAAGAAGAATCAAGATTGTCATTAGAGATTTCAGATGCCTTTTGATTGAAGTCTGCAAAACTCTACTGTTGCCATGGCAGATTAAACATAGAACAGCAGTAGAGAATTTCCCCTGCTGTTGTTAAGCAGTGTTTGAGATAGCTTATTTTCTTATTTCTTTTTAGTGGAGTCATTCCAAAAGTGCATGCTAGAGATGTTGTGTTCTAGCAGCAATAATGGTTTTTAAAAGCCTCTTCAGTCTGCCAAGCCAAAATCCATACTTCAATACCTTTACTGGTTTTGAAATGTGAAATCAAGAAACCTCTAGCAGAAATTCCTCTGCTTCACACTGCATCACAGTATGAATGACTGCAGAGAAAAGCATTTGACCACAGATAAGAGTGACTTAAACATCTGAATGTGGAAAGTTTTGATGGATAGCTACTAAAAATAAAGTCTACTATGTAACTGTAAGAAACACACATTATTTTCTCTTTTTAGTTCAGATTAACAATCAGATGGAAGGGACAACACATTTTGCAATAAAATTATACTTTTTTAGTTCAGTAAACATCATACTGCATTTGAACTTGTTAATCTATTCATCAGATACCTCAATTAAAGCTTACCTAAACCCCTTCTGCTTAAATACTTGTAATTTACACAAAATATTAAAAGTTTGTGAAATGTTTATGCAACAAAAATAACATTCCAGAGATTACTACAAATAAAAGTTTCTTGAATATGAGCCAGGAAAAATAACTTGCAGTTTAAGTATCTACAAAAACAGTAGACTGAGAGATGCAGGTGTTTTTTGCCACTCTGCAATTTGAAGCTTCATATTCAATATTACAACACTAATTTACGTTTATTAGTAGAAATATGCAACAGCAGGAAAGCTTGGACTTCACATACCAAAGGAACCAGAACTACACAACTGACACTAATTGGATTGTAAATCCTCACTGACAGACTCTCTCCAAACACACATTTAACTACAATGACATCTTAGTGAGGTCAGAGATGACCAAATGTAAACTATTCAACAGTTGAACTGAGCCTACAAACATTCAAATGCTCTTCCCTTCAGATATTTGAGGTTTTTATGAAGCAATTAACCCTTTCTTACAAAAACGTGGCAGACATACTTTTAGTGGCTAATGTACTGCAGTGAAAGAATGCCATTTATGGCAGAAAGCCTCTTCTGTTTCTCAGCATAAATGCAGCTCATGTTCTTTAAAGTATGGACCAAGCTCAGTAAAACTGCAGTTACATTAAATAAATATGTTTAGTTAAATTGGGAAAAAGTTTGCCAAGTTTCCAGGATTCTTGGATTAAGTTCTTCAACTGTGACACAAGATCTTTGCCAATCAAGGATGCATCCACGGTTATGAACTTAAAATGCCATTTCATTGCATAGCTTTCTGATTGCTCAGTCCTCATATTTAAATGAATGCTCTTTCTAGAAGACTCAGTCAGTTCATAAGAAAAGTTCACGGGATGTAAACATAAGTAACTTGCACTGTAATTAAGCTAACAGACAGTGTTACAGCTATGATAAATGCTGACCTGATGGAGAAATAAAAAAAAAAAACACAAAATCAATTCCCTTGTGTGCTGAAGAGAAGCTACCTATGGAGGGTCCATAGAATCATAGAACAGTTAGGGTTGGAAAGGACCTTAAGGTCAGTACAATGGATTTGTAGATCTCATGGAAAGGCACAATTTTAGTCTTTGCACACTAAAGAGGTTTTTGAAAGGACTATATTCTGGTTTGTGTTTTCTTTCCATACAAGCAGAAATTGCTACCATACTTAACATAGGCATGGCACAGGCACTGCTTGACTTTACTACATATGCTCAAAGACAGTTTCTAGTCCGACACTAAATGGCTTTAATTTAGGACATTTCAAATATAGCAGAAGAAAAATAACCTTGTTTCTGGAACAGCAAACCTCGCAGTCAAGGTCCTAAATCACAAGCTTTCTGTGACTTAGATTCTTTTGATTTGTTCTTGCTGACCTCTGACTCAGGAAGTCAGGTGTGACAAGCAGTATTAAGTAGCTTTGCCATCCATTATGTAGAAGGAATGAACACTTGTGTTAGCTGCAATAAGGTCATCAGCTTACATGTGACAGTCTTTGCAGAATGGAAGAACAGCAAACACTTATTTCTCTATTAAAGTAGAACTCTCTCCAAAACAGACAATACTTCATTTATCCTAGAGATTAACTTCCAACTTTCTTTATAAAAAAAACAACCTCTTTCAGAATAATCTCATCTCCTTTCATTCTCCAGATTAGTTTGCAAACTTGTGAATGCTGACCTCCTTTGTTAGAAATGAACAGCTCAAAATGGAAGTTTACCACTATGCACATAGAGTTAGGAACTCCATTCACTGATGGACAGACTGAAGCAAGTTCTGAGGGCTTTTTCTGAATTTATATGAAAATGTCTGCACTGGACTAGAAGAGGCATATTTCCCTAGTACACCCTGGCTCTGCATCTCAGCCAGGAAGCGCAAGATGTGGTGACTAATCCACTCTATAAAGAGTTCCAGTCTGCTCTTAGAAGTGGGACTTGTTAAAATTGCTATCTTCTATCAACTTTAAAGCTTCTCATCCTGTCCCGTTCCCACACGTCTCACTCTTGTACCCTCTCTTCTTCTGCCTACACACCTTGCCTGAGTGATGCTAAGCCAAGTCTCCTGCCCCTGTCTTGTTCTACTTAAGTCGGAATTAACAATAAAGAGCATGAGTGTATGTGTCATAATGCACTTAATCCCAAATCTTTCTATCATCTAAGCTATTATTAGAAATTAAAAGCTGCCTAAAATTGTAATTACTTAGTCTAACAAAAGTTCTGGATAACAATTTATTGAGAAAACTGACAAAACCCCAACTTAATTATTACTTGGTATGCTATGTACTGAATTTGGAAAGAAGAGGCAGTAAAGAATTTTTGCTTTTATATCCTTATTCTGTGAACACTTACAGCAACAAGAAATTCAGGTTCTTCATGATTAACTTATGGACCTAATCATAGCAAAGAGAAATCACCTGGAAAAAAATATAACTCACTGACATGCCTCTTGAAAAGTTACACAAGTATAAACCCCACATACTTCATTCTCTTTTGACCTTGCACAGTGGATACAGGTGCCTGAAGAGAGCACAGAGAATGCAGAGGCTTTTATCTCCTCTTTATATAGCATTGTATAAGAAAATATGTCCTTACCCTGTTTAATAAATCAATTTCTTCCTTCAGCTTTCCAATTAGTTCATCTTTGTCCTGTGTCATCTTCACTAATCTTGCATTTTCCTGTCTCTCCTTTGCAAGCTCCTAAAACCAAATGAACTTTGAAATGCAATTTTTGGTGTTGACAGGCAGTTTTAAGTTATTACCATTTAAAACAAAGAAGAAAAACATACACACACCTGTAATTCCTTTTCTACAACAAGTCAAACCCACATCTTCAAGCCCTTATATTTCAAGGACTAAACAATTGTGTCTAAGAAAATATTTTACCCTTAGCAAAAATGTGGGGTATCACTGATTCCAGAGATAATGTTTTAATTAACACTCAACTTAAGTATGAACCCTAAAATGGATAGGAGCCCAAACCAGAAGTAAAGGTTAAGTATTAGCTTCCAAATTTGTTATATTGGGAGGGTTAGTCTTTTGTTGCTTGTTCGTGTTTTTGGTTGGTTGAGTTTGGTGTCTTGGGGTTTGTTTTATTTTGTTTGCTTGGGTTTTTCATATATATACACCTTTATCAAGGAAGGAAGACTCAGTATTGGATCTGTGGGCCAAAATGTGAGAAAAAATTTAATTGTCTCTTAAGAATTCAGTAAATCAGGGTTCTGGATACTGAAAGAAAGCCCTTAAGTCTTCCTCTAATTTCTGTGTTAGTGTCACTCAAATCAGGCCTCTCCAAGAATTAAAAAAAAAAAAAAAAAAGAATTTCTACAAATTATGCTTTATTTTCATCCTTTCCAACAACCAGCGATTGAAATTGTGTTTATTTAGTGACTTTCATCCATATGAATTCAAGAATATTTGGCAAGTTATCAACAAAAATCCACTTTAGAGGAAGACTGAGAAGTCAGCAACAGACTACACAGATGACATTACTTAGCAAAAGTACTGTTTCAGATGAAAAAAAAAAAAATCATTTAACGTATTTTCCCAAAATTGTTTTTATGAAAAATTTCTGTAATAAAATCTTTAAATACTTACATATCATAGATGTTTGAAATGTTAACAAACAACTGGATAGCAATTAAATTTTATAATATTTGGTATATTCAAAATCCAAAATGAGTAGATCAGAAACACGCTTGCTAAATTTCTGAACAGCCAATAAGCTCCTCCTTTCCCCAACTTATTTGCCCTGTGTTGGTATGTCACGAAGTACACAGGACAAATACAGAGTGCAGCTGGCTTTCAAAGCATATTATCTTTACCTCAGCTATTTCTCACTTATGTATCAAATGTGCATTTGTGATTAGAAAGTTCACATTATTCTTAGTCAGTCTGACTTTATAAATTTTTCTAGCTATAACTCTCTGTTCATCAAGCATTCAGCATAATTTCTGTATTATTTTACGTGTAAATGTCCCCACAGAGTTTCAAAGGTACTTAATTTCAGACGTATACATGCCATGCAGATGTTAGTTGTTACTTACCCTTTCAAGTTCCTCAATCCTCTTTTCCAAAGCGTTACTTGGTATGGAACTGCCAGAAGAATTTGCATCCCTGCCATATCTGCTGTAAGTTGTCCTGTCTGGTCGGGAATACCTATTTGGAGCATCATCTTCCGGTGCATTAGCTGTGCTGCAAAGGCAAAAAGCAAAGCAGATGTCTATTTATACATTTGACAAAATGGAAGTGATAGAAGTAACAAGAAGCACTTCCCAAAGCACTCAACAGGTCAGTCTAATAAACTGCAGAGAACTTATTTCACAGCTCTTTCGCTGCTGAGAACTCAACTAAATCCACTGCCTCAGGGAGTCAAATACTTGGATAATGCAGTTCTGATTGCATAGGTAATCAACTTTAAGCACATACTTATCTATTTTTAAAGATTTAAAAGTTTTATGAACTGTGTACACTAAAATCCAAGCTAAACAACTTTATTTTGAAAAGCAAAGTATCACAATAGAGTTAAAAACATACATAGTTTAAGATTAAAACAGAGGATGAAAACCAAATGTAAGAAACTTACAGGTATCAACTGACTTTTCAGGAGCTATGGATATGGCCTGTAAGGAACTATAAAGCAAACTGAACCGAGAAAGCAATGGAACACAATATACTAATTTTACACCATTTCCAAATGTTTTACTTCAGAAGGTGCGATACACAGCAGTTTGTCATAGCTCAGTTGGCAGGCACTCACTCATTAACTGGTGGTATGGTTTCTGTTTTAGATCATGAGTGTATTCCTTAAAACTTATTGCCATGGAATCTTAAACAAGCACAGCAAATGCATGCAGACAATCTTTATAAAACACTTCACGGGTCTCCATTATGACTGCTATGTACAAAATCAGTGCTAGTTTAAAAACATACCTGAGAAGTCAAGCACTTTAAAAGAAAAAAAATGAACAGTGCTCTTCCCAAAGCTGTTTCCCTCCTAACAGCAATGCTATTTACCCTCAGCATAGAATCTAATGAATAATTAAGAGCAGCAGAACATAGCGCCCTGGGACCAGGCAGTGAGATACAGATCTTTCCCTCCTCAAGCCATCAAAACCATACTTAAGACTGAAAATATACCGCTGAACAGACAAAGGGGGAAAAAACCCAACCCAAACCAAAACAATAAAAAAAAAAAAAAATCCCTTGTTCAGTCGTCACCAGGAGAACTCTAATGGCGATACTCAAAAGCCACCTGGACATGGTCCTGGAATGGCCCTCGGTGGTCCTACTTGAGCAGGGGGGTTAGACCCCTCCAGAGGTCCCTTCCAACCTCAATTAGTTTTTGATCCTGTGATATGGCACAGCTGAAATATGTATACAATGGTTTTCTAAGAGCACTTAGGAAAAGAATGAAACCCACTATGGGTATCCCTACATTTCTTTCAAAACACAGAAGAATACATGATTAATGTGTTTACTTAACAGTTTTGCACTTCTTAACTCTAGAAAACCACTGCTGACAATGTGCAGATCTAGATGGATACACTGCAAATCAAACACAGGAGTATCTGGCAAAGGGATGTCTTTTCATGGATATAAATACTGTTTTGCTCCAGTATGTGTGAAGTTTCCAAGGCACACTGACACAATTGTAAGGAATTTTGTAGCTTAATGTTATTACCATATTTAGCACTGTTTATTCTTCATCCAGAAGACTTAAAAAAAAAAAAAGAAAAGAAAAGAAAAACATTTCTAGGACCGGATATGCATGTTGCAACACAACATAAGAGAAATATTTTAGCTTAACTCTATAAATTCTAGATTATTCAGTTTTCTGAAATGTGTTCTTACTGTTAAATGTCTCAAAGACAGAACACACAAAAAAGGTTCAACTTTTTATCAGTAAAAATTAACCTTTTAGCCAATATACTGAAGTATTTCAACTCGAGAGTGATGTTGGCAGACACTCCTGTAGAAAAGTTGGAAGAAAGAATATATGGACAAGCAGGGTGTCATTAATAAGGAAAATTCAGACATTTTCTGTATTTTCCCTGAAACTCAAGAATTTCCTGTTTCACTGGGGAGCAGACCCTACTGAACACATTCCCTTTCAGAATGAGCAAGTGCAAAGGATATTTCATTTCTAGGAAATGGGACTAAAAAATTTAAGGATGCATCAGTCTATAACCTAACACAAAATGTGACAGTTACAATGCTCATCATTTTGGCTGCTACAACCAACATCTAGTACACAGCAACAGTAAAAGTAGGTACTACCATCCATGACAGACTTTCACAAAGAACAGAATTTTTGTGTTCAGACACAATGTCACTTTGCAAGCCTTAAACAAGGAAGAAAAGATATCTAGAGTAACAGTGTCACTGAACTTGGTGTCCAAGCTTTACTAAGAGAAAATACCTATCAACCACCCCCAACAAACCTGTCTATGGAAATAAACCTGTATATTTTATATAATCTATTTTATACTCATAAATATGCAACACTACTACTAATCATAATATCCAGAATTATAACCTGTCCAAACTGAACAGCTCTGTATACAGCTAAGAAAACTGGACTTATGCCTTCTTTTGGGGGATAAGGGGGAAAAATGCACGCATGCAACAGCAAAACCTGCTCTGTTTGAGAATGCAATTGAAAGCTTGTCTCCTCCACTTCCTAACTGAATAAAGGTTTACAAATACTTGCAACTTGGAAGCTGCTGTAATCTCACAAAAGGTACAAAAGAAAACCTACTGTCAGTAGATGTACATTGGGTAACAGTGGTCATTAGCACCAAAATGAAAATGATAGAGATCTGCAAGTCGAAAAAATTTAGTCACTGCTCAAGAATGCAATTCAGAATGTGTTCCACCTTTTAGCATTTAAGTACCTTATGCACATGACTGTTCAACACTTGCAGATGAAACGTTTAGTCACAGGCTATGGCTGCAGGACATACTGTATTTTAAATTATTTTTCAAGAATAATATCTTGCATTTGTATTTTATTTGTAGCCATATGTATGCTTCATCTGAGTTCCCACCCAGAGAGCAGCAAATGAGAATGCATCAGGATAAAAACATCCCTCACCACTGCTTTAAAAGGGCATGTTCAACAAGATGTTTAACTAAATTCAACTTGTTGTTCCACTAGCTTGCTTTCAATTAGCCACTATCAAAACACCTCATTTTAAATGTGCATTCCTGTGCTAGAATGCTGAAAACAGAAAACACTTTTCCAACTTCAGAAGACATGCTTATTTTTTTCTGGCTGTACTTAAATAGAAATCACATAGAAAAGCAACCCACATCGCAGTTTGACTACTCTTACCCAGAAACAGAAGTTTTGTTTTGAAATAATGTTCTAGTCATTTCCTTTAAAATAAAGCAATTATTAACACAAGGACAGGTCTAACAGCAATATTACAGAAAGGTGGAGTAACTCTTGCTCCTTCCAATGCCTCTTTGGTTCTCTCAGCATCTTCCTGAAGCACTGTCCAAACTGTAATTTCATCAAATTAAGATCATGCAATCAAAACCTGATTTCACGTAAAACACATTAATATTTGTAAATGTACTTGATTTGTGAACTCCTTATTAACTATGTCAGCGCAACCGAGTCAATCGCTAACAACTTTGGAAGAATGAGCAGAAGACAATTATTTCTAAATAGACCACCCTGGACTTCTGTTACATTAGACTGCTTAAGCCGAATTTGTGGCTTTCAGAGCAGACCTAAGGAAAGGCAGCCTTGTCTTCCTAGCTTACAGGTGACAAGAGTAGGAAACTATTAAAGGAGCTGATGCAGCAGTCCAGCAGCCCAGCAAACAGAAGCCACTGACTTTCAGCCACAGCTGCTCACTGTCCAGCTGCATCAGCACTGGCACTAGGTACAAGTGAGGAACTGCAGCTGGCTCAACTCACACCATCAAAAACTTCTACAGAAACAAACCCTAAGCATTTCTGCCTTCTAATAACATCAGCATAGGCTGAAAAAGGGATGCAAAAGTCAAGAAAAGCACCTTGGGTGACCCCTGTTTATTTTAAGTGTTCATATCTGCACTGTAGTGGTCCTAATATAACAAGCTAGATGAGACACAGTGCTTCAGCAGCCAGTCCTCGCTGCAAACCTTCCAAACACAGGCAGGCAGGCACGTCTGGACATGGTGCTAGGAAACAGTATTTTGCAGCTGTAATTTTTTTTTGAATCAGTGAGACCAAGGTTAGTATGACAGAATGTAAATTGCTACAGCTCAAGCTTTGCAGTAATCTAAAAACACTAAGCAAGAGAATTTAAGCAGCTCCTTCACAGCACCTCCAACAAGTACTCCGAAGCACTTCTCTTCTTCTAGTCATCTTCTCTTCCTCACTTATTTTTCAACGTTTGCATCAATGCTAAACTAGAATACAATGTAGTCTTTCAGAATATAGTGGTCAAGGGTCTCTACCCGTTGTGTTCAATGATAATGTGCCATTCTATCCCTAAGAGAGGGGAAAACAACTCTGACATTTTGTCTGGAAGCTATAAACCCATACCATATTGTATTCATTTCCACTAATAAACTTATAAGGGGAACACCCCTGAACCACTAAGAGATTTTAACCCAACTCTTTCTGTAAACTGATCCAGCCTGATCTGTCTGATCCATGAACCATGCAAAAATCTTCTGAGTTATTTTAAATCCTGATTTCCCAAGGTTTTCTTTTCAACTTAAGATATTTTTAAACAAGAAGCTGAACTGGTTCAAAAGCTAGTAGAAATTCTTAAAAATAAGCTGCTAAAACTAATTCTCCGTGCTTAGAAAAATATTCCTGTGTCCACATACATAACTTGCCTTACTGCTATACTTGTAAACAAACTTTCCAGTTCACAGAATGCAAGAGAAACATATTTCATGTTTACATGTGGATTACACTCAAATATTTCAATACACAGAATACATTTTGTCATTCTCTTCTTTGAGAAGCCAGTGATAACATCAGCTATGCTGATATCATCACACCTGCATCAGATAACCATTCTTATTAATGGCAACACACTTGTTAATTTAAAATAACCACTCAAAAAGCACTGCAAAAACTGGTAGACCCCATTTCAGTAATAGTTTGGAATGGGAAGGATGAGGCACATTAAGAAAATCTTAAGAGAAAAATGAAAGATGAGGAAGTTGTTATTCACATAAAGCTTGCAGTCAGGACAGATGACTGACCACAACTCCTAAATACTCTGATGAACATGTCCTGCGGCCTTCATGTCAGCATGACCTTGAAGATTATGGTCATGCTTTTAATACATCTTACAGTACCACTCCAGATCACAACAGAACCATCATTTTCTTTTGAAAATACTTCACATGGTTATTCCATGCAGCTACAAAGGAGTCCTTCCACAAACTTCTGGGGTCTAAGTATGGAAAGTTTTGAAGTAAATTCAGAAGACAGTTACAGACTAAGATCCTCATCCTGAACTTTTATTTATTGCATAATAAGATAGGCTCAGTCAGCCAGAACAGAAGTAGAATAACATACAGCAGCCAGCCGAGTTCATTTGTAAACATGTCTTCCAGTCAATAGACACTCAGTGAAACAGGTTTCTCAGCAATGACACATAAATGTTTAACCATGGATTGCTGCATCCATATAAGGCAAAGTGGCCAGTGTGTCTGATTAGATAGGTAGTAAAATCTGCACAACTCCTTGATCCCTGGAACATAATGAGAGAACAATGGTTGTGTGAGAATACACAGCACAGACCCTTGCCTACTCTTAAGTCTCATCTTTGCAGGTGCAGGAGGGTGGGCATCTCAATGTAGAGTGGCAGGATTACCTCCTTTGACCTGTTGGCCATGCTGCTTTTGATGCAGCCCAGCATATGGTTGGCTCTGGGCTGTGAGCATACACTGCTGGGTGTGAGCTTCTCATCAACCAACACCCCCAAGTCCTTCTCAGGGCTGCCTGACTGCATTCTCTGCCCAGACTATTTGTGCTTGGGATTGCCCCAATCCAGATGTAGACCCTCGCACTTGCCTTTACTCTCAGGTTTGCTTGGAAAACCTAATGAGTACACCCAAAACTGTTAAAAGACAATTAAGTTGAACATATTTGAGCCTTCAAGCAGCTAATGGTGTCAGTTCATCCTTTTGGCATTTACAGCTCAGTTTGAGGTGTGATCACAGAATGGCATTTTCTGTTACTAAACTTAGTACTGTATTTGGTACTTAAGGGAGATCTGATTAAGAATTACTGTAGAAGAGGCTGGTTTTAGTAAGTCTTTCCTTTACTACAGATGCTGGAAGGGGCCAACAAGCCAAACATTGTCAGAACAGAAGACAGTTCTGGTCCTGACTCCTTTAACACACCAGAAACTGAAGCCACCAGAAGACACATTTTGTTCAAGTACTCTCACGTAAAAAATTACTTCAGGGAAAGCAGAAGATTTTTAATATAGAGGAAAATAGATACTGTTAACTCTAACCACAGTGGCCACAGTATACCTCAGGGAGGCACAGTTAGAATAAAACCCAATTAGGATTTGTGAACACTGAGCACTGCACTGACTTTATAGGACAATCCTTTGTTTTCAGCATGAGATTTGAAGAACAGGCAATGTGTTAAGACAGAGAGCAACATGCATAAAAAAAATACTGAAGAGCGGCTCACAAGAAGTCAGATTTCTCTGGAATGTAATGCCAGTCCCAAGGGGGAAAGTTGACAAAGAATGTAATATCGCACATACCACCAAACCTAATGGAGGAAAGACTGCACAAATAAGTCTTATGTTAGCATTTTCTAGTTTTGGAGCTTCCTATCTTTGCAATGCTGATCAGAAGAATTAGCTTATGTTCAAATAAGCTACAGATGTGACTGTACTAACTTCTATTTATTACCATCACACACAAAACCAAATTTATCCAAGTGAGTATATACAGTATGCGAGCAGCGTGAAGATAAGGCTTATGAAAAGCCACAAAGTACTATGACAAACACCACTAAGTATTCAGCAGATACAAACAGCAATGAAAATTCTGCACAGGGACTGAAAAGGAAGTGAAGACTCAACTAAAATTTGTTTGACTAGTAAGAAAGTATTATGAAATTATGTAGTTATTAAGTTTGTGACAGTAAATCCACTCATTCTGCAACGACAGATTATAAAAAAAAAACCATGCACCAATAAAAAGCATCACTCAACTAGGTTTATGAGAACCCAGGTATATAAAAATAAAAGACAGCATCAGGCTAGAAAATACATAAAAGCATAACAAGGTAAGTTATTATGTTTCACAATGAGGGCAATGAGGCAGTAGACCAGGTTGCCCAGAGAAGCCATGGATTCCCCATCACTGGAAGTGTTCAAGGTCAGGTTGGATGGGGCTTTGATCAACCTAATTTAGCAAAACATGTCCCTGCCTGTGGCA
>JASSUY010016653.1:0-11983 GCA_032466535.1 Forpus xanthops | reverse complement strand
GCCACAGCTTCTCTGGGCACCCTGTGCCAGCGCCTCAGCACCTTCACAGGGAACAGCTTCTGCCTAAGAGCTCATCTCAGTCTTCCCTCTGTCAGTTAAAGCCATTCCCCATGGCTTGCACCTACCGGTCCCTTGCCAAAGCCCCTCTCCATCTTTCCTGTACCCCTTTAGGCACTGAAGCTGCTCTAAGGTCTCCCCTTCAAGAGCCTTCTCTTGTGCAGGCTGCCCTAGCCCAGCTCTCTCAGCCTGGCTCCACAGGAGAGTCAGATCCAGATTGAGATATTTAATATTAGAGGGAAATCTGTTTAATTCTCCTGCAGAACACCCCCTCATTCTGTTAGGAGGAAACTGACCCTCACAAGAGCTGGCTTTTTTATGATGCTATTGGCTATGGTATGTTCACAGCACTGTATTTGTGTTAGGGCTGTGTTCTGGTTTTAGTGAACTGTAGCCTCTGGAAGCTTCCATTAACATCAGTGCCTTTTTGTCTAAAACTGCTGATCCATTCTAGGTGGTATCTGTGATGGTTCTCCAGAGAGATTCTAACTGGGAAACTAATGGACTTGAAGGCCACAGGAAAGGTGAAGCTGGAACATCATGTAATGTGCTATTGATGGGCTAAGCAAGTTGAGGCTGTTCAGCCTGTAGAAGAAAAGCTGTTTGGAGAGCTCAGAGCAGCTTCCAGTATCTGAAGGGAGCTGCAAGGATGCTGGAGAGGACTGTTCATCAGGGGCTGTAGGGATAGGACAAGGGGCTGGAACTGGATGATCTTAAGGTCCTTTCCAACCCTATCTAATCTCTGATTCTGTGATCCCAAAGAGCATTTATCTCCTCCCCTTTGGTAAAGGGGTAGCTGACCAAGGGGCTGTTTGGTTTTCCCTATATATGTTTCAGCATGTATTGCTCCTCACCCCCAATGTGCTTTACAATTCTGCTCCCTTTTCCCCTCCCTGAATGGGGCTGATCTTTGATACCTTTCTACTTGAAATGTTCTGCCTCAATGGAGAGAAAGCAGTTTGGGTTTTTGCTGGTTTATCTGTAGAGTACATACATCGAGGGCTTTAATGTATCCCCCTGGAGCAGGTCCCTAGTCATAAACCTTTGGTTGAGGAAGTGGGTGAGCATGAAGCATCCTTTCAATGCAGATTTAGAACTGATGGTTTGAAAAGGTGCCTGTATTGTACTGTGAGCAGAAGGATAAAGATTAATGCTGCCTGGCACTGGCCTAACATTGCCACAGTGGATAGACTTTCAAGAAGTGGATTACTCTCAACTGAGTCTCCAAGATGATTTGAATACATAAAAGCACAGAAAGGATTGAAAACACATATTTACTGCTTGAGGGTTTTGCTGGTTCCAGCTCTCTGTTAATGCTCTCAGGTCACTCATTGTTGTGTGGGTTTTATGTCCCTGTTTTTCTCTGCTTTCTTTCTTTCTGTGAACACTGAGTTAAAAATTATGCTGCTTTAGTGAATGGCATGATTGATATTTTGCTGAGCTGGGTTTTGCCTCCTGACGTTCTCCATCCCACGTGGAAGATCATTTGTAATGTTTATACGTGCTGCATTAGAGCTAATTCTTCTCAACCTCTTCTTTTCTCTCTTCCCAGGGGATCTACAAATATCTTGAGAGGTGTTTCTCAGACTTTAAGCAGAGAGGCTTTGTTGTTGGATATGACACACGAGGTCAGGTGACCAGCAACTGCAGCAGTAAGAAGTATGAGTATTGATTACATTTGCAAGACTAGATGTTAAATTGTGCTTTTAAATGCATTCTGTTCTATTAGAGTATTTGTGTCATCAGCTACACACACTTTCCCCTCCCTTAGTCCATTTAAGTAGTAAGGAAGAGATGCATGGACTAAAGCCTTTATAATATACCTTGTCAGCAAATGTGGAATATAAACTAGTCCCTTCACCAAAGAATTTACAATCTGAATTGCCCAGACCATTAGCAGACATTAAGAAGTTGATATTCCTGGAGAGAAATTTGAATGTGAAGAGTACCAACATCTAGCTTGAAATCACTAAATGTTAGTACACTGTTGATAACATTTAACATCTGATTTAAACTTGCTTGGGGAAGACCTGCAGCCAACCATAAGCTGGTGTTTTGGTACCCTTATTCTAGTCTGTGATCCCTGTTCCACGCTGGGAATATTGTACCTGGAATGCTTAAATGTAAACTTCCAGTGATGCCAAATTGTGCCCTTTGCAAGGAAAGGGAACAGAGGATCTATAAAAGAACTGCTTTCTGAATTCTCTAAGGAATCCTAATCCCACTGCGGTTACAATATGTGTTTTGCTTCCTGAATGACATTTCTCACCAAAACCCAACCCATTAGCTAACCGTTTAATTATGGTAGTTAATGTAGTTACTGTGTCTTAATTGTAACTAATGTCGTTTGGGATATTTAATGCTTGTCAGCATTTAATATTGCAGGGATGGAGTGCAATAGAGCACAGAATCTAGTGCTGCCTTAGGGCTTCTCTATTCCCTGAGCTCTGCCTCTCCACCCTGGTCTTCAGAATGTGTGGCATGTCAGCATCCAGGCTTTGGCAGAACGTTTTCTTTCTCTGTTCCACTGTGTTGGCAAGGTTATTGCTCAAATCATCTGGGTTCTGCAGAGCTTACAGATGTGGAAGCATAAGGAAAATGTTCCTTTTGAGCCACGCAGAGCTTGCAATTCGAATGTGATGGCAACGCAGTTGTATTTCACGTTTGAAGAATCAGTTGGTTCTCAACTACGTGTTTCTTTTGTCCCCTTGGGATGACACAGAGTTCCAGTAGTACTGAAATCAAAGTGAACCTCCCCACAAGGGGGTTTTCAGTTGGCTCAATGTGCTTATCCAGCACTATGGGGGTAGCAGTGCTCCTTTCTTCCCATCAGCTCCGGTGCTATGGAGGTGTCAGACTGTCTGTATCCTGTAATTAAGTTGGTATAAACCATTGTGCTACACAAGCATAATGTCAGTAACTTCAACTACAACCTGAACTCTCAAACTCTTGGAAGTGTATTCAGGTGATATCTGATAGGTGCCACAGTGAAATTCTGAGTCATTGAAACTTAGGCTTACACTATACTTGTGCATACAGACAAGCATTAATACTTGCTTCCTTATCTTCTGTGGCAAGTGAGCAAAGTAAACTTACACTGTTTAATCCCTCACCTATTTTGATTCTGAGACTTCCTGTTAACTGCTGAGCTGTGTGTACCTGATTTGAATAGAACAGTTTCATATGAGTTACATGGAAGAGAATTAATTTCCCTGCTTCTTAAGGGGGAGAGCTTATTATAAAGGCAGCTATAACCTAGAGTTGCTGTTACTGTTTCTGACCTTTTCTAGAATGAAAGTGTGCTGGTTTTCAGAAGCATGTTTAGGAAGAGAAGAGATCTCTTCGTGGGTATTATCTGAAGCTGCTGACCATGGCTGGCAAACCAGCTTTGCTGGGTGGGATGCCGAATCCTTTCCCAAACGTGCTGTTGCAGACATCTGGTGCTTCAGACTTTCTAGTAGATTGGTTCTGTCCTTGAATGAAGGAGTCACACCAAGAGGTTTTGTGTCTTTGGTTTTGATATCACCAGTTTATTTACGTGGTTGACTGAAGTACCTTGTGCTGCTCCAGCAGTGACTAAAAGCACTGACTTGGATTCTATGACCTGAAAACTGCATTACATCAACTGTACCAACTATAGGGTACTACTCTTATTGTAAGCCAGAAAACAACAGGGTATTTAACAAACAAGTGAAATGAAGGTTACACAAATGCCATATGGCTGCTGGAGTGTTGTGGGGAGTTGGGTTGACTGAACGCTTTCTTCTTCCTGTTGATAGACTTGCAAAGCTCACTGCTGCAGTCCTGCTGGCTAAAGATGTACCTGTGTACTTCTTCTCCACCTATGTCCCTACTCCATTTGTGGTAAGTCATCTTCTTTGTTGTATTGTTGAACCGTGCAGGTAAGGGACTCCTTGAAAGTTCACTACAAATGCAAACTAATGATTTTTATCAAATTCCACTATTTAAACAGAAAATAGAGACTGCTTGGTACAAAATCACCCAATGGTTGAGGCTGGAGGTCATCTAGTCTGGCCTCCTTGCTCCAGCAGGATCACCCAGAGCACATTGCTCAGGGTTGAGTCCAGGCAGCTCCTGAATGTCTCCAGGAGAGGGGGCCCACAGCCTCTCCAAGCAACCTGTTCCAGTACTCGGTCATCCTCATAATGAAGAAGTTCTTCCTTGTGTTCAGGGAGAACTTCTTGTTGTCTAGTTTATGCCTGTCACTTCCCATTGCTGGCACCACTGAGAAGAGTCTGGCCCCATGCTCTTGCCGCGCTCCCCTCAGGTACTTGTACACATTGATCAGATTCCCCCGGAGCCTTCTCTTCTTCAGGTTGAACAGTCCCAGCTCCTGCAGCCTTTCCTCATAGCTCAGTTGCTCCAGAGCCTTCATTGGTCTTATAGCCTTTTGCAGGGCTTCCTCCAGGAGCTCCAGGTCTCTCTCAACTGGACAGCCCAGACCTGGACATGGTGCTCCAGGAGAGGCCTCACTGGGGCTGAGCAGAGGGAGGATCAGATCCCTCCATGTGCTAGCAGTGCTCTTCCTCAGGCAGTCCAGGACACTGTTGGCAACCTTGGCCAGAAGGTCCCATTGCTGGCTCATGGACAGCCTGGTGGCCACCAGATCACAGGCCCCTCTCCACAGAGCTGCTTCTCAGCAGGTCAGGCCCCAGCCTGTGCTGGTGCAAGGGTTTATTCCTCCCCAAGGTCAGCACCGTGCACTTCATTGAATTTCTCTGCCCATCTGTCCAGACTGTCCACATCCTTCTGAGGAGGCTCTAACAGGAATGGTGCTGACTTCTGCATACACATAGAATCACATTTTACCCCGTTTTCTATTCTGCAAGCTGTTCTGGTATGTTGTGGATCTTGTTTTGAACGGAGGACTGAAAGAACTGGATGCTCTTTAGCAGAAAGTAACCCGTCACTTGTTTTCCACGGTTTAGTGAATTCCTTCTTTCTATTTCAGCCTGTCTTCAATACTAGTGTAATCGGAGCGTAGGCTTTTAGTTGGTCAGTTAACAACTGTGTTTATTTAGTTAGTAAATGGAATAATACAACAACTTTCTCTGTTAACTACAGGAAAGAGAATGATGAGCATTCATGTATACAGTTTCAAATCAAATGGTGAAATGTTAAGAGCCGCTTCTCCTGTAACATCCTATTGTGTAACTCTCCTAATAATATAATGACATTGTGCCATTATAGCTGCAGAATTCTTGACTAAATCGGATGTTTCTGGGTTTCCTTTGTAGCCCTATGCTGTTCAGCAGCTCAATGCTGTGGCTGGTGTGATGATCACAGCATCCCACAACCGGAAAGAGGACAATGGGTACAAGGTAAGCCTTGAAGTCTGTAGCATGTTACAGCCACTTTACCTGCTTTGGGCATTTGGCTTAGCACAGAATCATGGACTAATTTGAGTTGGATCTTAAAAGCTCATCCATTTCCAGACCCCTGTCACGAGCAGGGACACCTTCAAGCCCCTGTGTCCAACCTGGCCTTGTGCACTGCCACAGATGGGGCAGCCACAACTTCTGTGGGCACCCTGTGCCAGTGCCTCAGCACCCTCACAGGTAAAAGGCTTCTTTTGAAGCACATTTATGTGTAGGTTAGAAGGAGAAATGATTTCAAGTAATGAATCTTTCTTTAACCTGAGTTACACATGCTTTCTTTTGCACCTGGAACACGCTGCTTGTGTTTCTTAACCACAAGTCTGTTGTGGCATTCCACAGAGTCAGATCAACAGCTGAAGGAATGCTTAATTATGTATTCACTTTTTAGACTTAAAAATGAGTTTAAAAGTAAGCTAGAACTTAGGTGAATTTATCCACACAGTAGGTGACTGTGCTGAAGATGGTGACTGTTTAAGACAGTGCTGCTCTCTCTAAGGATTGTTTTCTGAGCATTGAGAGAAAGGTGAGTGCCTTCATTTTGAAAGCTTGGAGAGCTATAACCATCCATAATAGTAAAAGCTGCTTATGCAGCGTGTAACAGTATTTTTGTTCCAAACTATATATGAATCTGAACTAAACTCTAAGCTTTATCTAAACTTAGCCTTCTAAAGCTTAGTAACAAGTCACTAAGTAATGGCAAGGATGGAAAACCCAGCTTTCCTCTGCACGCAGATAACCCTTGGATGTGTTTGACCTGCAGTTATCCTCTGTGGAGCAAATTGTAAAGTGTTTCACCAGCCTTTACTTTGCTTAGCTATAGCAATGAAGAAGAAAATGAGACACTTTGATTTTCCAGGTGCTTCATTTATCAAGAAGCTCTTATGTTTGTGTGTCTGATACAAAGCACTTTTGTCAGGATATTGGGTTTTATTCTAGTCTTCCTTGAGAATTGTTTTATCTGTCACTATTTCCTCTATGAATCCAGCAGCTTCTAAAGGCTTTGGTCAATTTTAACCAAACACGACCAAGCCATAGTTTCAAAGGCACTGAGTACCCTTGGGTTTTGTGACAGCAAAGAGAGACAAATTGATGCGCTCTGCGAACTCAACCATGCTATTGGCAACCAACTGTGGGAAAAGTGACATTTAAGTCATCCTTTAACAAAGACTTTTCATAGTTCAGGCTTTTACAGTGTTTCCAGTTGTTCAGTTACAGAAAACCATGGTCCTTGGCACACTGCTTATATGCTTGGCTTTGATGTCAAATCCAAGTTGTGTCTCTTTACAAAAGGAATGCCAGACGATGAGAAAGGTAATGGATTGTTTCTGTTCAGTTTACACAACACTTTGCATTCTTAAGTGCCCAGTTTTGGGTTCTCACATCCTCATGATTTCAGTCATAACAGCTGAATACCAGCTTTTGGAAACCAGGTTGTGTTGTTGCACAACTGGAACACTGAACTGTGATTGCACATGACTTTGGAGGGTCAAGCCAGTCTGATGTTACCCTTTTCTGTCTGACTTCAAGGAGTAGGAAGTCAGCAGAATCCTGTGGCTAAAAGAATTTATCAAGTTAATCTTTGGGAATGAGCTGTCTTGTTTTAAACTTACACCAGGTTTACTGGGAAAATGGAGCACAGATCACCTCTCCTCATGATAAGGAAATCATCAAGTGTATAGAAGAGTGTGTTGAACCATGGAATGGCTCTTGGAATGAGAATCTAGTAGATACCAGTCCCCTTAGACAGGATCCTCTGAAGAAAATCTGTGACTGTTACATGGAGGACCTGAAGAAGATCTGTTATTACAGGTACTGGATAAAGCAAAATGTACTGAAATGATGATTTTAAGGGAGCCTTGGGTTACATGTGGAAAACTGACTTCAGTAATAAAGCACGCAGTGCTGCCATACAGAAACATTGTTCACTTGGGTATAGGGATTGGGCTGTCTTCCTAAACTGTAATAGTTTCAGACCTGCTTGTAGTGGTTTTTATTGTCCCAAACCAGTGACTTGATGTGTCTTTACAGTACACAGAAAGCTGAGTGCTCCACTGCCACAGACATCACTGGCTGCTTGAGGCCATTGCTCTGTGCGACGTGGGCAACAATTCCTGCTCCTCTCCCCATTCTGTCTTACCCCATCCCTCCTGTAATGTGGCATTTGATACAAACAAATGTGCTCAAAGAGAAATACAGACTAAAAGCGAGGTTGTGAAAGAAAATTCTTTGCCTCAAGTTTCCCACAGCACAGTATCAGGTGTCTGATACTTAGAAAAATCATGTAATAACTGAGTGGTGCAGGAATAGGAGCAGCTTGAGGTGGGTGCCAAAAGTTCATCATCAGGTTCTTTCCTTGTCTCCAGATGGGCCATAAATGTCATCTTCCCTCTGGTACTCCTTGATAATGGATGTAACTCCTTTACCTTCCAGTTTGCACTGGGCTTAAGGCCTTCCTTTACATAAATAAGCACAGGTTGTAAACTCAGTTCAGTTTGAGATGGAGTTACCTCCAGCAACTTCAGCTTCCCGTTGCTACTCACACTAAGGAAGACCACCCAGTCAAAAGACCTCAGTTAAAGGAGCTCAGCTAACTAAACACAATTCACAAGGTGTATGCGTGTGGAATAGAGGTGAGAAGATGAAGTGTAAAGGTTGGCTGGGGCAGAAAAGGAGAACGAAAGGAGGATGAATAATAATGTAGGTAGAGTAGAGCCAGAGTAAGATCCTTGGGGTGGTGGAAGAGCTGGAGTTTGATGCCGAAGCCAACAGTTCATTCTTGGGAGACTTTCAGCTGAGTCAGCAGAAGGTAAATATCTCATTTTCCAGAGGAAGAAGCTTTAAACCAGCAATTTCAAGTGAAACTCCAAAGGAGCACTTTTCCTTTACTTCTCCTTTGAAGTGAATGCAGAAATCAGCAGAACAGTACAAAGTGTAACTGCATTTTCGTTTGCTTTTGCTTTCCCACATGAAAGGAATCTCATTAAATAACTAAAATCTTCCTGAAATTCTTCTTTCCTCCTTAGGGAACTGAATATGCAAACGACTCTGAAGTTTGTGCATACCTCTTTTCATGGAGTTGGACATGACTACGTGCAGTTGGCTTTCAAAGCATTTGGCTTCCAGCCTCCCATTCCAGTACCTGAACAAAAAGATCCAGATCCAGACTTCTCCACTGTCAAATGCCCAAATCCTGAAGAAGGGGAATCTGTGCTGGTATTTTTGTTTCTATTTCATCAGATTTCTATGAGCTTGCCTCTGTTTGGGTATGATCATAGCATCAAAGAATAGTTTGGGTTGGAAAGGACCTTAAGATCATCCAGTTCCAACCCCCTGCCATGGGCAGGGACATCTCCCACTAAACCATGCCACCCAAGGCTATGTCCAACCTGGCCTTGAGCACTGCCAGTGATGGAGCATTCACAACTTCCCTGGGCAACCCATTCCAGTGCCTCAGCACCCTTACAGTAAAGAGCTTCTTCGTCATATTCAATCTAAACTTTCCCCATGTGAGTTTGAGCCCGTTACTCCTTGTCCTATCACTACAGTCCCTCATGATGATAGTCTTGAAAAATCAAGAGAACAGGGAGTACCTGGCTTTCAGTTAATACAGTGGACAATCTGTATGAGATTACATATGCATGTAATATCTAACTAGGAAGACTGAGTTTATTTGCTCTTGTGATTTTTGTTCCTTCCATCCCTCTTCTCCTACCAGGAGTTGTCACTGAGGCTTGCAGAGAAAGAAAGTGCTAAAGTAGTAGTGGCCACCGATCCAGATGCAGATAGACTAGCAGTGGCGGAACAGCAGGAGAAGTAAGTGATGGGACCATTTCTGTTATCTCTTTCTGCAGAAGTAGTGGTGAAAAGGCACAGAAAGTCATAAAGTCCCAGACTGGTTTGGGTTGGAAGGGACCTCATCCAGTTTCAACCCCCTATCATGAGTAGGGACACCTTCCACTAGACCAGGTTGATCAAGGCCCATCAAACCTGACTGTGAACACTGCTGGAGATGGAGCAGTCACCAGATCTATTTATGTTATAGTAAAAGGCCAAATTAAACTCTTCAGTGGTTACTAAAGACAGCAAAATCTTGTTGTTACTGTATTTTCACTTCTGTTAGACAAACATTCTGCCTTGGGACTATAGCTATTGGGGGTTTTATGTTTCTTTGTTTTTCCCTGGCTGCTTCATATTGAATGGAAACTATTTTTCTTCTACTAACAGGCCAAAATTCTGATCATTGTGTAAGTAGCTGTTTGCAACACACCTGACTGCAGTGTATAGATTCATGGAATGGGTTGGAAGGGACTTTAAACCTCCTCCAATTCCAGCCCCTGCCATGGGCAGGGACACCTTCCACTAGAGCAGCTTGCTCCAAACCCCTGTGTCCAACCTGGCCGTCAACACTGCCAGGAATGGGGCAGCCACAACTTCTCTGGGCACCCTGTGCCAGCGCCTCAGCACCCTCACAGGGAAGAGCTTCTTCCTTATGTCCAACCTAAACCTACCTCACTTCCTTCAGTTTAAAGCCATTACCCCTTGCCCTATCAAGTATTGGCTGTATAGATTGCTATACTCCTGTTTGATAAGCTGCAAAGGTCTAAGCTATTCTAAAGCTGACAGTAAGGATACGTATTTGGTATCTTTACTTGCTAACAGAATGCACTGGGCTTGTAAATCATTGAGATGTGAGAAATGTGAAGTCCTGTTAACATGGTGGCTTTGTGTAGAGCAGCTTGTCAGTAGTGCACTCAGATTCATGTTCCAGCGCCTGCAGAAACATCTCTCCCTGTGTGGATGCTCCTGGGAAACCTTGAATGAGCATTAACATTTATATCCTGTCTGCAGTGGGTGCTGGAAGGTGTTCACTGGCAATGAACTAGCAGCATTGTTTGGGTGGTGGATGTTTTCATGCTGGAAGGAAAACTGCTCTGAAGATGCTGATGTGAAGAACATTTACATGTTGGCGACCACAGTGTCCTCAAAGATTTTGAGGGCAATTGCACTTAAAGAAGGATTTCACTTTGAAGTAAGTGTGGGGTTTATGAGGTCCTCTTGGCAGAGTAAAATGTCATTGCCATGTTGTCCATCTAGCTTCTTCCTCTTCTGATTTCATGAAATGGAGAAATAGATGGCTTGCAGTCTTTTGGCTTGGAGTTTTTATGCATTCCAGCGTGTAAAGAACGCTGATTTACCTGAACAAGCCTGATTTCCATGTAGAATCATAGAATGATTTGGCTTGGAAAGGACCTTAAAATAATCCAGTTCCAAACCCCCTGCTGTGGGAGGGATGCCTAGCATTAGACCATATCACCTAAAGCTCTGTCCAGCCTGGCCTTAATCACTCCCAGGGATGGAGCATTTACCACATCTGCAGCATTTCTCGGTGCACATTACAGTGAATGAATGCAAACTGTGAGATTTGAGGACATTTTCCTGATTTTTGTGAAAGAATTTCCCTGAATTGAAATCAAATTAACTTCTCAACTCACCTTCGAGGAGGCTGTAAGAGGTGATGCAAGTTAAACCCTAACTTACATATAATATGAATCCTTTTGTTAGGGTTGTTTCCCTAGAGGGAAATTCCTTTGTGCAAGAGAATGAGCGTTGTGCAACTCAGGGTTTCCCATGAAAATGGAATGCTTTTTGATGGCTTTGTAACAAGCCTTTGGAGGTAACACAGTGTTCCTTCAGGTGCCCAGGTTACAAGTAGGTTTTACTTCACATTGTGACAGACAAATGGACTCTTTTGTTCAGATCTTTAATGTAGTTTTGTGAAGGACTTGCTAAAAGAGGAAATGGGGCTGTCCCCATTGACTGTGTTCTACTTCCTGCATTCAAACTAAGTACTTGCTCTAATGTCAGAGACTCATAAGGGACTGAAGAGCTCTAAAGCTTAGCTCATAGAATCATAGAGCAGTCAGGGTTGGAAAGGACCTTAAGATCACCCAGTTCCAACCCCCTGCCATGAGCAGGGACACCTCCAATAAACCATGGCACCCAAGCCTGTGTCCAGCCTGGCCTTGAGTTTAAGAAAACGTTAAGAACTAAACCTAGGCTCTTAAAAAGAGTCTGGAACAGACTCCAATTCATGAGAATATTACACATATTGTAAGAAAATAGGAAGTTACATTTTTTTGTGGGCTTTAAGTGATAATAAAAAAATACATTTATTAATTATGAAGATTCTGGAACATGCCAAGAGCCAGGGCTTGTTTTTAATATGTTTAAATTAAAGCCTATGTAGCAGGAAAAAGTATTTTGCCAAACAATGAGGATCTAAAAAGTAAAATGGAAAGTACCTGTGAAATGCATTTTGGGTGACTGGCCAGATATGTGTCATCATAGAATCCCATTCTGGTTTGGGTTGAAGGGACCTTAAAGCTTCTCCAGTCCCAACCCCTGCCATTTGCAGGGACACCTTCCACTAGAGCAGCTTGCTCCAAGGCCCTGTGTCCAACCTGGCCTTCAATACTGCCAGGGATGGGGCAGCCACAGCTTCTCTGGGCACCCTGTGCCAGCACCTC
>JASSUY010016648.1:0-19087 GCA_032466535.1 Forpus xanthops | reverse complement strand
CATCAGCCCACCTCACAAGCATGTCAAGGTCCCTCTGGATGGCATTCCTTCCCTCCAACGTATCAACCGAGCCACAGGGCTTGGTGTCATCAGCAAACTCGTTGAGGGCACTCTCAATCCCACTGTCCGTGTCACTGACAAAGATGTTGAACAAGACCGGTCTCAACACCGATCCCTGAGGGACACCACTCATTATTGATCTCCAGCTGGACATTGAGCACAACTCTTTGCATGCGGCCATCCAGCCAGTTCTTTATCCACTGAGTGCTCCACCTATCAAATTGATGCCCTCAATCACCTGGGCTCCAGCTGTGTACCTCTGGAGAGCACGAAGTCAGGAGCCCCTGGTTGGGTTTGCCCACTTTTTTCCGTAGTATTCCAAGAAGCTGTCTTGGGGCTGTTCTGCCTTCCCTGAGGAGACAGAGCTAAGCTCAGCCCCAACTGTGTCTCATGTCCATCACTAGATCCCAGCTATGGTAACTGCCACAGGTACCATCAGTATGGGACAAAGGTGGGGTATAAAGACCAGTTGTGGTGGGAACACAGCAATAGCAACACAATTTGTTTGCTCCAAGAGAAATGATTTTGCCAGTGTGTGTCTTGTCAGCTTCCAGTAGTATCCAGACTTGGCCTCGCCAGATCTCAGAAATGAACAGCTAGCTGTGTCTTCTCTGAAACCTTCCAAAACAGTTTTTCACATCCTCACATCTCTGAGAAAGGTATGTGGAAATAGCAATATTTCACCAGCCAGGGCATATGAGCCTGGATGTTTATAGATAAAAAGTCAGTTGCAACATCCTCTCCTCAAAACACTGGGCTAGTAAGATGAGCAGGCCTATGGCAGCCATAGAACTGTGTTGCAAAAACAGAGGAAAATAGGTACATTTTATTACTCAACATGCGAGGCAAAACCTCCAAATTACTGCTACCCTGATCTCGGGATGATGCACATTCTGTGCCAGGAACTGCAGTAAAGAGGCATTTGCTGTTTGTTGGCATTTAGCAGGTTGGTTTTTTTCTCAAAGCAATCTCCTAAAAGATTGCTTGGTGCATTGCATGTGCAATGTTTTTTCTCACAACATAGAACGCAAGTGCTGAAAATATAGACAAATGGCTTTCAGACTTTATTGAAATAGTCTTTTGAAGGCAGTTTCAACTTCAGTATGAATTTCTGTCTGTTGATGCAATAGATCAATCATCTGAACTGCTTTATTGCTCATTACAAAGTAATAGGGAACTCTGCACTGAGAGGAACTGAGCTCCCATAGGTATCCCTTAAAATATACCAAATGTTCATATACCACAGTGGTGTGGTACTAAAAACACTCAGGTTGATAAAGCAGGAACACACTGAGAAAATATGTATTCTGTTTCTCATGTAAAATTTCTTCTTTGGTTTAAAAGTGACTGAAAATTGCAGCTATGCCTGCATTTATTGAGCAAGCTTCTACACAGTTCAGCATATAATTCAGGTATATGGAACACAGTTTATTGCTTACAAGTCCTCCACATTGCCTAAAAAATGCCTAAGCCCCAAATAAATCCTGATACAAGTAATCTGTTATTTGGTCAAACAATTTTATAGTTTTTTTTTTTTATTTTTTTAATACAAGCACAGGGTCTCATGCTTTAAATTGTGAGCAGACGTTATCAAAGAGCAAATACAGGAACATAGCACTCTGGGAAGTAATTTCTCAAGTCTCTGTGCTGAATAGAGCCACCATTTCTCAGCGAGATCCACATGAACTTGCCTAACAAAATGGGTACAGTGTTCCACTAGAAACATTTTTTGAGTAGCTAAGATTTATGCCCATATGTTTTTTACCTCTGCATGCACTCAGTTAAGAGAACGCATACAAGTTGCAGGCATTTGAAAGCTCACAAGCCATTAATGCAAGAACATTTTTCCTATAAATGAATAGGGAATAGATACATGCCAACTGATGAAAACCAAAAAGAAGAAATGGTAGCTTTCCGCGTTCATGAGTGCAAACTTCACAAAATCATAGAATCACTGGGGCTGGAAGGAACCTCTAGAGCTTGCTTACTCCAACTTCTCTGCTCAAAGCACGGTCAACTGGAGCAAATTTCTCAGGGCTATGTCCAGTCAGATTTTGCACGTTAGCCAGGATGGAGACCCCCCCCCAACCTCTCTAAGCAAGCTGTTCCAATGTTTGACCATCCTCACAGTAGGAAAGGTTTTTCTTAAGTTTGAATAGAATTTCTTGTATTTCAGTTTGTGCCTACTGCCTCTGGCCCTGTTGCTTACTGCCACTGAAAAAAAAATACGGCTCTATCTTTTTATTTCCCCCCCCCTCAGGTGTTTATATACATTGACAAGAACATGCCCTCCAAACACCACCACCCCCAACACCACTCCCAAGCTTTTTTCTCACTGAAGCTAAACAATCCCAGCTGTTGAGAGGAGAAATGAGGATGAACATGGGTCTTCCTCTGTCAGGAGGGTATCATTAACTATATTGGGATACAGATACTAAACCTGCAGTAGAGATGGGGAAATGTTTGGGATGTCTCAGATTCTTGCTTTAATCACTACAGGCCTGTCTGCCATGAAACAAAGGAGTCAAGGGAAAGCAGAGTCTGCCTGATGAGCCAGTGGTAATTCCAATAAGAAAAGCCGAACATAACAAGTACACTGAAGCAGGAGAGGGTAAACTCTGGCATGTTCAGGAATTTTCAAACCACATAGTGCTGAGTATTTCCCAGGCTAACCTAAAGCAGATGCAAGGTGCTTGGCATTGGACTGGAGCCCCTGAACAGCTCCTGTGTAGGGACCAACCTCCCTGTCGGATTCAAACAGCAGATGGACTCCCTCAGGCTCAGACGTGTTTGACAGCAAGAGTTAGTTAGACCCCATTAAATTTAATTTGTCCTTAAATCTTTGCTCTCTGTAAACATTAATCCTCATGAATGATGTTAACATAGATAATTGTTTGAGGAAAAAGTCTATCTGGGATTAAATTGAACCATTATGATCCACTCAGATAGGCTGCAGCATATATGCTGGTATCCTGGAGCTGCTCCTCAGAGTCAGACACCTGGGTCACTGACATCAGACAAGAGACTGAACAGAAAAGGCATCTCTTCTTGCACACAAAAAAATCATCTCTATTGAATGCATTTGCCTCTCTGTTGAAACTTTAAAATGCAAGGAAAACTTCCTATCTTGCCTTTGGTGTTACTATCACACAGTTGTATATACAGGGGAAAAAAAACAACCAGACCTCATGCTGTGGGAGGACAAGAATATTGTTATTCTGAGTGGAAGGTATAGAGAAAGGCAAGACAGAAATTAGGATAGAGAATAAAATAGAACAGAACAGAACATAAGATGACAGTCATGTCAGAAGTGATCGTGATTTGATCAGACCCTTGGCTGAGGCCCCCAACCTATATCAGTTTTGCCACCTACCATGTGACAAATGCATTTCAGTCATCACTGTCTTGGGGTAATTTAAAGTGAGAAACTGAGCATTACAGAGCTCTGGGTCTCATTGCTATTACTGTGATCCCAACAGAGTAGCCAGGCTGCAACACTAATATTTGTTCTTTCTCACTGCAATTTAGTAGAATGAAGACTTCAAGGGAAAAGAAAAAAAAAAAAAAAAAAGAAATCGTTAGGAAATATGGTGATTATTTGGTTGTATTTACAAATCTGTAATTTTTTTCTTATTCTGACAATCACTTCAACTAACCCTGTGGATGTTAGCTTGATTATTGTATTTGTCAGTATCTGTCACTGTAAAAAAAAGTCTTTGAGAAATGCTCTCAATTTCTCTTCTAGATTAATGTCATTAGCCTCTCAGTGAACAAAACACTTAATTTGTTGCCATAGCAGTGGAGTTTTCAGAAACAAATAGTGACCTGCATAGAGAAGTAGCACAAAACTGAGGAGCATGCATTAGGACCATTATAAAATCAGAGATAAGCTTTACTAGCTCTAAGAAGCAACGTATTTCTGACAGCTACTGTGCTGTGTTTGTGAAAATTAGCATCACCCTGCCTGAATTAGATCTCACCCAGTAACTTGAATTATTTTCTTACCTTTAATCTCAGACTCGTGCAGAATTGACTATGCTACCTACCTAGGTGCCTAAAGTAAAAAAGCACATTGTAGTGTCAGAAATGCTTTAGGAATTAGAATGAGAAGTGTCCAAAAAATGCTTTCTTAAAACCTATCACAGCATCATGACCCAAAGGCTATGACATGAACATGGAAAACAAGAAACCCAGAACATAATTTAATTTGCTTTAGAATTTCTACGCTGAAGTACAAACATTTGGAAAATGCCTCTGTTGGGCAAAAAAACTGTGTCAGAGAGCAAAAGAAGGCAAGAGATTGTCCATAAAGGTTGTGAGGAGAAAATATGCAACATTTGACATTGGTAAGGCCCTCAGCATTTAGTTGTGTGTGTACCATGTACCATGTACCGTGTTTGTGACCCATGCCAAGGTGCAGGCTTTGGCCCAGTAACAACCAGTAACTTGACTGACCTTGCTTGTATGCTTAAAGGCTACCTTCCTAGTACCTAGTAAGCTAGTTAGTTTCTCCACCAAATTGGTTTGCTCCCCATAGGAGTCCAGGAGTTACATAAGATGAACTGAAGGGTGGACTATCAGAGACTGTAGCCTCAGAGTAAAACAAGAGTGAACTAAATTTACAGAACTGGAGCATCCTTAGCTTACACAGTCAAGGCCTTTCCTGCCTCTCACCACACCCCATCAGCAAGGGGTGAAGTGTTTGGAAGGGGCAAACTTGGGGCAGCTGACTCCAACTGACCCAAGGGATATTCCGTACTGTATATTGTCATGCTCAGCACATAAAGCTGGGGGAAGAAGAGAGTGTGGGATGTTTGGAGTAATGGCGTTTGTCTTCCCAAGTGACAGTTGCACATGATGGAGCCCTGCTTTCCTGAAGGTGGCTGAACACCTGCCTGCCAATGGGAAGTAGTGAATGAATTCCTTGTTTTGCTTTGCTTGCACATGCAGCTCTTGCTTTACCTATTAAGCTGTCTTTATCTCAACCCAGGAGTTTTCTCACTTTTACTCTTCTGATTCGCTTCCCATCTTGACTTGGGGGAGGGAATGAGTAGCTGTGTGAGGCTTGCTTGCCAGCTGGGCTTAAACCATAACACAAGTACAGCGACTGAAATGTCATACCTTACTGACTTATTTAGTTATTACTAGTTGAGAGAAGGATAACAAAATCAGATGCAGGACAAGCAAGAACACTGATATGTTCAAAACCATTTGTTACAAAAGGTTCAGCAAAATAGCCTTACTGATTTTGGTAAGTACTTGCCCAACTACATTTCAGTTACTGGCACGGGTTTTCCTCTGAATACCAGGAATGTAGGCACCTATCCGAAACTCATTAAAATCTGTGGGAAACTTTCCACACGTGTAACTAGGCTTCCAGATCAGGCTGTTTAATCCAGCGACAAAGCTATAGCTCTTTTGCAAAAAATAAATTACTACCACTTTCTGGATGCCTCCATTGTCACTCTGAGAACTTCAGCTGTGATCGAAAGACTTAACAGAACACAGTTTATTTGAAAATCATACTTTAGAAGTACAGCAAGAATGTACACTTCCACACATTCACAGCCCTACTTTCAGAATCTGTTTTGATACCAGACATTACAAACAAGTTAATGTAATTACAAATCATAGTCTAGTAATATTTCAGAATCACAACTAACAATTAGGCAATACAAAAGTTATTATTATGTATTTTTTTGCAAGACAGACATGAAATCATTAGAAAACCTTTATAACACATGTAACAGCATAACAAGTATCATTTATTTTATTTATTTCAAATACAGTCTAGACTTTAAAGTATTTATCATAGCATTCATTACAAATAGAAACCATGAGAAAATATCTTGAATGTCACAAATTTTTAACTAAAACTTGAATATAAATTGAAGTATATGACAATCATAACCTTCAGAAGACATTTATTCTGATGGAAAAGAAGACTGCATGTAGGAACATTCCAAAAGAACTCCAAGGTTTTTTTTTGCCTGAGATTACAATAAATGAAAGGACTATGAAAATATTTTTTTCCCATTTATTTAATTTAAAATTTTGGTGGTACCTGTGTGAACCAGCACAGGCAGAGAACAGGAATCAGCACAGAACATGGATGAAATGCAGAGAGTGAGTTTATTTTCATTACATCACCAACCAGGGGATCCCTGAAGCAGCCCCCAGGCAGGGGCACACAACCAGGGATGCAGGCATCACGGAGCTCAGTCCATGCTGGGGAATCATCAACCTGCTGATCTCACCTGTATTTCAGGGAGTCACTCACACAGGCACAGTTTACCACTGTGCTTTGATCTCCCACAGCAGGGCATGAATCTCAGTCATGTTCAGTAGGGTGCCTCTAAGTGTGTCACAGGCCAATGTTATCTAAACACAGATGTTCTACTTGTCCAACACACAAGGCCAAACAGCAATTAGTATGATATATGTGTTTTCAACACCCCAGCTACAAGTCAGGGGAGCATGTTTACAGTCCTCCTTGCCAAACTTTGATTATTTTCCCACAGTACCTGATGACAAGTTCAAACTGGTCCATGAAGCATGGTCCCAGTGCAGCAGATGGTGGAAGAGTAGACTTACTATTATGTTGCAGTCACTACACCACACTGATGACTGTGAGCTGGGACTTGATTCTCTATCAAGAGTTTTTGTTTTGTCTTGTTTTGTTGTTTTTTTTTCTCATATGGAAGCATTGTGACCTACATAAAACCTGAACTCATTTCTCAATCATTTTATTTTAAACTGGCCTGCAAGTCACTGTGTTCTCTTTTCAAGACAGTCCAAGTTAGGAGTATTACAGTTTGTTGCAGCCTTCAGATCTTAATTTTGAAGGGGTGTTTTCTATTTCTTTCTGTAGCTCGGAAGGTGGCACATGAGCCATCCAGCCGGACCAAGGACTGCCAGTGAAAGTGCTGAGAATCCAATTACTGTCTCCTAAAAAAAAGGAAATATTGTTAAATAAAGCAAAACAAACTGGAATGCTTCCAGAGTAAGCAGTCTATTGCCAACCAAATTATGTGATATTATTGAATGTCTGCAGCTATAAACCCAGATACGTGACAGGTTCTAAAGGAAAAATAATCCACAGAAGATTATTTTGCATGTTTGGACTAGAAGCACTAGTAATGCATGGCAGTTGGAAAGTAATTGTCTTAGTCTATGCCATGCACAAACATGCTTATACAAGACACATTTAAAAGCATAAATACACATTAAAGAGATGGCAAATTTCTTATTTTCCTACTGATTCTGGACATTTTATGCCTATTTCTTGAGCTTTTTGTGAATAAAGTCTTTATAGAAACAGTATTATTTACTTAATAGTTGCAGTAATGCAGCTTACCACTAGTCATATAGAAGAACTTTCTGTATCTACTGACTAGGACTTGATATAATAGGGGAGTCTTCTATAATCACTTATTAGAGTACTTTTGCTGGGTACTATAGTTAAAGCTCATGAAAGGGCACCCCACAGAAATGGGATTTTGTGACCCATGTCTCTGTAGGATGCTGCGTCTCTGTAGGATGCTGCGACAGCATTCCCTTACTTTCAGGAACAAATTTGCAATTTAGGAGGTGGGAGGAGAGGAACTTCTGCAAGTAGAGGGGAGTTCCTTGGGAGAACTGGCTTCCAGCTGGGATGAATGAAACCTATATTGTCTATGCAGAAGAAAATAGCAAGAGGAAGCCAAGTGCTGAGTGAGGAAAGGAGAATTGAGGGCACAAAGACAGAACTCACCATCAGTCCCACTTTTTCCTCAGGTGGGGAGCTGTGGATGCAGCAGCTGGTCCAGCTGGTGGACCTGAAGCGGAAAAGTCGGGATCTGTGGTGCATTATAGGGCCTATAATTTTATTCCAGTGAGAAGAAAGCATGGCTGGGGTATTCTGACCAGCCAGTAACTGCTGCTGCCAGGATTTTCCCAGTCCTTTACTATTTTCTATTGCTCAAAATCTGTAGGATGGTGAATTCTTTCCAATGAAGGCAAGGAAACCTTCTGCTTGACAGCCAAGTCCCTTCTCTTTTAAGTTGGGTGCAAGAAGCACCAATACAAACCAAAATATGCTATGTAGCTGCTGTCCTTGGGTCAGCCCTACCAGGAGTGTGTGTATGTGCCTGCTCTCTGGAAAAGGACTCCCCTGGGATGATGCAGCCACCTCCCACAGGCTCACTAACTTATGCTACTGAGCCCAGCAGATGGGAGGAGTCAGTCTCTGATGATGCTGGGAGACAAAATGTCTGTCCTCCCATCTCCTAAAGCCTTAACCATATTTTTCCCCCTATACTCATATGTATATGCCTCTCCACATAAGTTGTTTGCACCCCCAATTACGCATTCTCTGATATTCCCATTTGCCCACACTTGCAGTTATCACCTTCATTCAAAAAAAGATCTGACCCAACCAGTAACTCAAATAAAATATTTCCCTGACACCACTGCAGAGAATATTTCCTTCCTCCACATCCTACCCAAGCCATCACTAATCCAGGTGTACAAAGAAGCTGTGAAGCAGCCTGCAGGGAGTGTAGCCATCCACATCAGGGAAACATCAAGCCACCTGCCTGGGTCCAGCATCAAAGCAGAATGTGTGACACAACAACAGGCAAAGGCAGAAAAATGTTATCAGCCTTACTGGTAAGAGATTATTTAAGAACAGAAGTGGCTGGGCAGGCAGAGAGAGCTCTGCATGTAGAGAAGTGCACACATCCCCCTCTGGGGATCTGGAGAGTTATGATACCATGGCACTGAGACCAAGCTTAGGAGCTATTAGACCAGGACCAACACCATACTAATTAAGCAACTCAACTTGCAAACTGGGGCTAGTTTGTAGCTAGTCAGCTTTTACCAATAGCAATCAGACATCTGACAGTCTACACACATCTGTATAAAATGAGTTACTTCTGCACTCAGAGATTCAGAGGCAAGGAAGTAAATAATCTTCCTCTCAACTACAGACTACCATTTCCAATATGAACATTTTTGACAGATTAAGTCTGTGTTTGTTACATGCAGACAGGAAAATTTTCACTCAGCTGCAGTAAACATGCAGCTTATTGGATTCCCTAGTCATTTCTAAATACATTTTATTACGTTCATCTGTTTTCTCCTGCCTTTAATTACCAAAGCCTGAAGCAGACAACTATACCATCCTTTTCTAGGCTCCTCAAGAGTACGTCCACAGAGCTCACTTCTAAGACAGCCTGCAACGTGATGGTCAGAGCCTCAGCTTGAGTTTTTTTGACAGTGTGCAGAGTATGTTAGCACCATGTGAAGAGCAAAAAGTTAGCAGTCTACACAAATGAACCATAGTGGATTAGTGATTAAACAGTCACTTCTGGCACATAATTTACCAGTGCTGTGGTTTTGTTATCTCAGTAAATTTACTAAGGAAGAAGACACAAGTTTTCCTCCTGTAAATCTTCCACCAACAATAAATATCCTGCCTGTCTGTAACAGATACTGAATCTGTCCAGAAATAAGTATGTCTGAGAAGTGTGCTTAAAGTAACTAAGAGCAAAAGGCTGATTTGCATTTATCAGCCATGGCAATAGCAGCTAAGCACACAGTAGGTAACCCTAAGAAACAAAACTTCCTGAGAGAAATCCTCTAACACCAAGAGACTGACCTAGATACATGTTATTTAAACAGAACAGTTTTCAAGTACTAGTACTTGTTTTCAGGTATTTAGCTTTTGGGTTTCATACTTTCTACATTGACTTTATTCTTCTCTACAACTGTGAGGACTGAAAACTTAATAATTTTATACTGATAAAATTATTTTTTATAATTTCTCCTTCCGTTTTTCAGCTATGTCCTGCAGAGATCTCACTAGCATTAACTCCTGAATGAAATCCATCAAATGAAATAAAACACTCTCCTCTGATAGCAACAGTGGGTCTCATTTATCTTACCATGCTTGGCAATCACTTTCCAGCTTTCTGCATATTCACTAGAAAATGAGATGTAACCTTATTTTTCTAGCAAACCTTCCAGCTACTCAGCTGTAAAGTTCAGATCGCTCTTCCCCATTTTTACTATAGCCCTAAGCTCACAAGAGCGCTGCACTCTGCCATTTACATCCGGACAATGTATTTTCACATAGCAGTTAACGGTATTTGTCAAAGAACCCCCCAAAAAAAGGCTCAACACTGCCCCTTTTCCTCCTCACTCTGTCTCATTTAGTGCCCAGCCTGCTCCAACCTCATCTATATTTGCATTGCCAGCCCTCCAGACACTATTTGTATACCATTTGTGAACATTAGGATTTTTATCACATTAAATTTAGATTTGAAAAGCCTTTTGCTGTTCCTAGGTTTGTTATTGGTGTCTTCAGGGTGGCAGGAGGACTTAAAGCTCTCCTGACACAGTTTATCTGGCAACTTTCTTCTCTGCTACCTGAAAATTACATTCTGCATTTTTCCCAACATACCTGATCCTGCAGGATATTTCCTTGCTCCTTCTTTCTCTCAGAGCACTGCTTTAAAGAGTAATTTGCTCTTTAGACTGCTACCACTGGAATAATTTTGAGTTGCTAAGGTCCCTTCCTATACGTTCATCTGCTAGTACCATTTCCTCACAGCTTATCTGAGAGGACAGGTACTTTAGTCACTGCTACAGTGATACAGGTTATAATACCCCCACCAGTGCCAGAGCAAAGCACTTTCAATTAATGTACACAGAGACAGCATTGAACATCTGAAGTTATAGTTCATTTCCTCCCTCATCTTCTCCTGAGGGAAGATTGTAGTAACAGTGGAAGGCTGTTTCAAGAGTTTTATTCCAGCATGAGGCTGCTTGTTGGTTTTATTTAGAAAGTTGAAGTGAGTGTGCAGGAAGTTAATGCTGGGCTCTATCTTCCATGGTAATTCGTTTCAGAATATCACCTGAGGAAACCTGCTGCACAGAGAATTGTTAAACCTCCCTGGGCATAGACATTGTAATCCTTGTTTTTGAGAGAACGGAACATACAGAAGTATGACACCTATTGAAATCTCCCTGAAAATTATCACTCATCAGTACTAATCTACAGATCTTGATTTTATTCAGTCCTAATGAAACTTCTGCAATGACACCATTGGAAAGAGAATTTTTAACTACTCTTTTTTATCACCCTTGCTACTGTATTTGAAAGACTATTTCTGATTTTCTTTGCTTTTTCACAGAGGAAAACATTTCAGTTGGCATGAACTAGTTTCTGAACTATCATCATCATAAAAGATTAAAGATGCATCAAGGTACAGAGCAAGTCAAAACAGCAGTGTAAACTTAGGACAGTTGTACTGATGATGGTAATAGAACTAGCTGCTTTGAAAACAAAGTAACCGCCATTACCTCGTGGTTTTGGAAGGCTGTTGTTTTTTTTTCTATTAATGAGAAAATTAGAGCAGGATGTAACTTTCTCACTGTAGGCTTTATATTTGGAAGAAAATCAATTCTGATGCTAATGCTTGGACACATTAAAAAAAACCTGCCTCCAATAACATTAAATGTACTTGATATTTATAAGTGTGCCTGATATCAGGAATACCCTGGGTTTCCGTGAATTTCAGATCAGTAATAGAACGTAGAGGATTTGATGGCGAGTCTCCTCTTAGCTCTTTCTTCAGATACGGAGCAACACACTTTCCAATCTGCAAACAGAAACTATTCTAATGTCTGTTTCTAGGATGGACACAATCTAGATGCATTTTGACATAAATTCATGACCTTTCCATGCTGAACCTTGCTGGAATGCTTGTTCAAGCTGCACAGACTTTTAGCAGCACTTTTAGGAAGAAAGGTTTGAGTAGATTTTCTGAATGCAGCACAGGGGCTTGTCCAAACTGTCTCCGAGCATGACCCTACGTCCTGGATAACCTGCCTCTATTCGAGATACGACCTGGGATTTTTGTGCCTTTCCAGCGCAAACACTGCCACCTGGGGACTGTTGAGCCGAGCCTCGCTCTGCTCTTAAAAGTGGAAAAGCTCATTGGCTGCAATGAAGTTGTTCCTGATTTACAAGATCTTATCAGAGAAAAGAACCAAACGCTGGTATCAGATGCTGCATGTTTATAGTCCAGAATACATGTTGCTCAAGATCAATGCCAAAGCAGGCTTAGCAACACTCAAGTCTTCGTTGCATTTTGAATAAACAAACCATTTACAAGCTAATTACAGGTATCATTTTGCCTTAAGCATTTACTCGGTATTTGATATTCTACAGGTTGTTTCTGTGCAGAAGAAAAATTCAAAGCAAATACTTCTTTAACATAATCCTTCTTTTAAGAAAAGCAGCTGACTAATCCTTGTGTCCGTGAACATAGACACAGCAGATTTCTTGTTCATAATTCTGCACTGGTTTTACTCTGAAAAAAGAAAAACAAACAAAAAAAAAACCTTAGTGCCCTTCCTCTCAACTCCAGCCTCCAGTGAATTCATCCCTCATACTTTGTTTAGGTATCTAAATTAGAAGCATAGGTTCCTTCTATTTCTATTCCTTCTATTTTCTATTTCTGTTTCTATTTTTTTTACGTATTCAATTGTATAGATCTTCCTGTTGTATCAATGTGCACTGAAGATTTGAATCTACCATGCAGATGCATTTCTTCCTCTACTGACTTTAGGAGTGACTGTGCTTCTAACAAGACCACCTTGGTTAAATACTGGTATTTGATGGGGTGAATTGATGCCTGACTGCTGCCAGGCTCAGAAAACCAACCAGGCTTTGACAATCGGCATGGGCCCTCTGCATGGACCTAGCAATGTCCCTACTAATATGTGAAAACTGGTATTTCAAATTTTTTAAGAATTTACCAGAAAGAAAGGCTGGTGTGTTATATTACTGCAAGTATTGCTTCAACATTTAATAAGCTTGTTCCACATAGTGCAAATGCACAAGGAGGAAATATGGTCCTGATTTTGTCAGTGCATTACCTTAAGAATAGTAGATATAATATCACTTACACAAGAAAGTTATGGATCTAATTGTGAAGACTTATAAATGCTGTGGAGGAATACAAACAGGAGAGGAGAGAGGAGAGCAGTAAAGAAGGTTGTTTGGGATCTTGAGATCAGAGCCTGCTGTTTCAGTTCGTATTCTCAAATCCATTCAATTTAGAAATAACATTAATGGCAAATGGAGAATTCATTCTCAGTCAGAGTCTCTCAGGAACCATTGTTAAGAGGTTCCACTTGGGCACTCAGATACTGCAGGAACTAGGAAGCTGCTTTTGCAATGATCCAGAGCCCAGCTGCCAATTTGTGTAAGAGTTTTTTAGAATGAGTCGACATCCAATTGTCAGAAACTCATTCTCCATCCCAAATTGTATTTATGACATTTGAAGGCTGAAGAGCAACTAGGCTCAGCTGTCTCACTGTGAGACTGTACAAGGGGAGAAAGAAGTGAATTATTTAGTTTATCATCATCTGGGGGAAAACAAACAAACAAAATCAAATAAAACAAAACCCCCCCAACTTCTTATTTACTGCCTGAATGGATAAGAACACATAAGAGAAAAGGGAAAGAGCTTCCTATATAGACAAGTTAAGGGCAATAAATGCTCTTGTGCTTCAGTCAAGACCACACTTTAAAAAGGACTATATACTCCAAGGTTTTGAATGACTGCTCTAACAAGAAAAACTCCAAAAAATGGAATTTACTTAACAGAAGCCTGATTTTCTGCTCATACCAATGACACCAGAGGACCCAAAGAAGGTTTCATATGCTGTTGCGTAAACCTTTTTTAGGATGAGCACCAGGTGACTTTCTGTCATTTACTTCAAGGTCAGTTTGATCAATAGTAGCAAATATAAATGAGCTGAGAAAAAAAATCCCATCATTAAGAGTGCATTGATATATGTTGGAACCAAGCATATTCAAAAGCACAGATTTTATTAAACAACATTGTCTTCTGTTGCTATTTTAATACATACAAAGTTACTAATAAAATTTCTTCTAGTGGTTTATCATGTCTTTATTTGTTTTAAAATCATAAGGTAATTTATTTTTTTTTTCTTTGCATGCTGTTTTGCTTTGCATTGTGATTTAAATTTGTCAGCTTTTGATCTTCCAGACCCATTTCAAACTGTAGATGGCACTAAATCATTGTGCAGCACAAAGCAGACTCGCTGACATCTGGTTGGGTATACAGTCACTTTGCTCTGGGTTTGGTCTATTGAAGGAAAAGATTTTTATACACCTATATAAGTAGATGAAAAACAAAACCATTTTTGCAACCTGGGACAAAAGATGTTCTCTGCTATGCTTTTGACTGAAGCATACAATATACAGCATTTTTGTCCTGTAAATTCAAGCAATGCAGCCAGCTGGTATAAGAGCTGGAATACAGAGATCATCCAATATGACTCTAGGCTAGGATTAGTCCAGCTGTCCTGGCACAGCTAAATACCATCAAAGTCCCACTTAAAAGTCCAAGCCTCTGAATGGTACCGTGCTGTAAGATTTCTCTTGCATGTGGTGAGGACCTTGCAGGCAGTCTAACTAACCAGAGACTGAATATGGCTTCCTGTGCTGGGGCAATAGCAGAGGACACAGCTTTCTGATTCTGACCACAGCTGTTCAGTACAAAGCAATTGCTTTTGAGAAAGGCCAAGCATTTTGCAAGTTCTTTTAACAGATATTTCTGCAAATGGCAAGGACCCAAGCTGGCTGCTGCCTTTATTTACAATCACAAAAATAACCAATATATTGCTAACACTGGTAGAAGCAATGAAATGCTGAATTCTTCTGAAAATTATTCTACTTTCATAAAGGGTCTTTATTTTAATTTGGGGATTCATCCTACATCCACCATTCGGTGACAATTTTCTTGTCAATTTTAGTGAGATACCATCAGCTTTTTGCCCTGTTACCTGAGACACCAAAATTTCAATACTTTAACAATATTGCACTTTTCCCTTCTGTTTAAATGAAGATGAGACTCCTTATTTTTTCTATAGGGAGCAGTAAGAGAGCTAAGTACTATTTATATTTTCCCTCAGAATCTGACAAGTAAGCAAATGATAGTCTAGAGACCCAGCTGTTTGAGCTGGCACTGTGAAACTGAAGACAGTGGCACTGGGCCAACCCAGAGAGAGGGAAGAGATGGTCCGTGGTATGATTGTTAAATACATTGTATTTTGGACAAGACACAAAACTGATCCAAATGGCTGATAATCATTAGCTGGAGGCATTCTTGCAAAAGCAAGCAAGTCCTATTACCCTGATTCATCCGATCTGGATAAACACACTGTACCTACTTTTAAAATCACTGCACTTACTGCTTCTTTTTTCATCATATCCCAAGAACACATAACCTTTCAGCTTTTTCTTGAGTTGTAGGTGGGCATCACAATGTAATTGCCACGTGCAGTTCTGGAGGATGATGTAACCCTGGGAACCAACCCAGAGCCAGATCATTCATTTCAGTGAATGATGCCTGACATCTTTGTCTTGCAATGCTTGTTTTATGTCCAAAGTTTGCTCAGAGAGAATTACAGAAAGGAAGTGAATTTTGCCTATAGAAGTCTAAAGGTATGTCTCTGGTATGCAGCAAAGAAAGCCTAACACCTTGCAGTATACTTGTACTACTCGATGTGTAGATGTAACAGCTTGGCTGCACTAGCTTCATTGCTCTGAGGAAAGACTTCTGCTCACAGTGCTAATCCTGGATCGGTCTCTCCATAGCAGAGGTTTAATTCAGAAGGTTACAGACTACCAGCACATGTTATGCCACAAGACTATATGCTACCCATATATCTACATACAAACAACTGCATAGCTACACTGTAGTCTAAATGGGCCACATAAACCAGCTGTTTAGAAAGTGAAGTACAGAGAGAAAATTACCAGGATCTCACATAAATTTGTTCTTGTTGTCCAACATCATAAAATGAATTGGTGGAGTCATTGTCCCAACAAAGCCTCAGAGGCCTCTTTTTACCCTGAGACACCACCTTCACAGGCAGCTTCTGCTTTGACATCTCCAGGCAGCTGCAACGGTCTACAGAAGCAAAGCTTGTCTTACTGAAGTAACACCTTCTGGCAAATAAGGCTCCTTTAGTTTTAAAGGGCAGAGCTTGATCCAAAAATAAATGTATATGTGGTGGGAAAAGCAAGGAGTAACAAGACAAATGCCATATGCAGCACAGCAAGCAGTAGCAGCATAAAACCGCACCCAAGATTCATAGCGAAAGTTAATTTTAAGGAGGGATTTGAAAAAAGCTTTTTGCCCAGATCTCCTCCCATGTACATGAGATAGCCTGAGGCAGAGGATGAAAGTGCTTGGGAGAAAACTAAGATCAGTGTACAATGAATACCAATTTCTAAGGCAAAAAGGGAGGCAGAGTCAAATGCTTGAAACATAAATAAAACCAGACTTTTAACAAATCATGCATTTAAACCAGTGGTGATCCATTTCAGTTTACTGCATTCAGGGTTGACTTTATCTGTTCAGATCTGCATCCAAAGATCTGTGAATCATTAGTCAACATAGAACTGCATCTGATGCAGCTTAAACCTACTTTTAATTAAAAGGGGCTTCTGAGGCAATCCTCTTATTCAGGTAATTGTTGTAAATCCTTCTGTTAGCTTGAACATTTTGCATGGGATATATACATACTGCATATTCTATCTATATGGCAGTCCAGTGCAGCAAATTCTAACCACTCTTTGTGATGACCTGGAGATAGAGTCACTCATCCACAGCAGTTATCCTGGGAAAATAATAGGACTCCATTAGCAGAGTATAAAAGTTCATACATGACCTCCTCAGATCTTACCTTAGTATTTAAAAGACTCATCAGAATCTGAGTGACAATATATTTGTGATTTTCCATCCACTTTTCCTCCTTTTTCTCTCCTTTGCTAACACTCAATGTCATCTTGGATCTCATAGGAGGAGTCATACGTTTTCATTAACTGTTACTTAATAACCAAAATCTGTCAATAACATTTCATTTTTCAATGAAAGGCTATCTGGCTCAGTGTGGAACTGCAGATCTCCCTGGCATGATGAGCACCACTACTATCAGGAGGCAAAACATGGATCTGTCCCAGCTGTGGTACAGCCCACGCTGGTCTCTCATGCACCTCACAGAGAAAAAAATAACTCAGTCAATGCTTCCTCCTTGCCAGTACTTGAAATATCATGCATAGTCTTGAAAGGACTATGTCTCAGGACAGTAGTTTCTAATTAACTTACTTTGCTTTTCAAACCCTTTATTAAGGTTGACATGCAGAGAAGGAAAGCTGGCCAGCTGGAGTAAACAGAAGCATCACCAGCTGGGGTGAATAAGCTGTTCTTACAAGACAAATGCTTTTGAAGTCAAAGAGCCAGTGTCCAGGCAGCGAGCAAGGATTTGGCACTGAGGGTGAGGAAGAAAAGACACATTACCCAAAAGACCTAAAGCACACAATGTCCATGGAGGAAGGAAAAAAAAGTGTTTTCTGTACTCTCCTGAACTGGGCAGACCCATACAATACTCTTGTCCTGCTGTTCCAAGAAAAGTGTATTCAAACTCCTGGAAACAGATGAGGAAGTCCTGCCGGTTCGGTTCAGTGATTATTTCCTCATGCTCTTCAGCCATGTGAGTGCAAAGGATCATAAAATCATAGAATCATAGAATAATTAGGGTTTGAAAGGACTTCAAGATTATGTAGGTCCAACCCCCCTGCCGTGGGCAGGGACACCACCCACTAAACCATGTCACCCAAGGCTATGTCCAACTCGGCCTCGAACACCGCCAGCAATGGAACATTCACACCTTCCCTGGGCAACACATTCCAGTGCCTCACCATCCTTGCAGTAAAGAACTTCCTCCTAATATCCAATCTAAACTTCCCCTCTTTAACTTCGAACCTGTTACCCCTTGTCCTCTCACTGCAGTCCCTCATGCAGAGTCCCTCCCCAGCATCCCTATAGGCCCCCTTCAGATACTGGAAGGCTAATAGGAGGTCTCCACACAGCCTTCTTTTCTCCAGGCTCAACAGCCCCAACTCTCTCATCCTATCTTCATAGGGGAGGTGCTCCAGTCCCTTGATCATCCTCATGGCCCTCCTCTGCACTTGTTCCAACAGTTCCATGTCCTTTTGATGTTCAGGATACCAGAACTACACACAATACTTCGAGTGAGGTCTCAGGAGAGCAAAGTAGAGGGGCAGGATCACGTCCTTTGACCTTCTAGTCACACTCCTTTTGATGTAGCCCAGGATACAGTTGGCTTTCTGGGCTGCAGGAGCACACTGTCGGCTCATGTTCATTCTCTCATCAACCAACATCCCCAAGTCCTTCTCCTCAGGGCTGCTCTGAATCTCATCTGCACCCAACCTCTAGCCGTGCCTGGGATTGCTCCAACCCAGCTGCAGGACCTTGCACTTAGAATGGTTAAATTGCATCAGGTTGGCATCAGCACACCTCACAAGCGTGTCAAGGTCCCTCTGGATGGCATTCCCTCCCTCTAACGTATCAATCAAACCACACAGCTTGGTGTCATCAGCAAACTTACTGAGGACACACTCAATCCGACTGTCCATGTAACCAACAAAGATGTCGTACAAGACCGGTCTCAACACCGATCCCTGAAGGACACCACTCGTTACTGGTCTCCAGATGGACATTGAGCCATTGAGCACAACTCTTTGAGTTCTGCCATCCAGCCAGTTCTTTATCCACCGAATGGTTCACATATCAAATTGATGTCTCTCCAATTTAGAGACCAGGATATCATACAGGACAGTGTCAAATGCTTTCCACAAGTTCAGGTAGATGACATCAACTGCTGTACCCCTATCCATCAGTTCCATAGCCCCATCATAGAAGGCCACCAGATTGGTTGGTCAAGATTTCCCCCTAGTGAAGCCATGCTGGCTGTCACCAAGCACCTTGTTTATTTTCATGTACCTCACCATGCCTTTCAGGACAATTCGCTCCAAGATTTTGCCAGGCAGAGATGAGGCTGACTGGTCTGTAGTTCCTGGGCTCAACCATTTTCCCCTTCTTGAAAATGGGGGTTATATTTCTCTTTTTCCAGTCAT
>JASSUY010016647.1:33564-55646 GCA_032466535.1 Forpus xanthops | reverse complement strand
TCTCAACCTGTGGGAGTTGCATTCTTTTGATTCTCCTTCTCATTTCCCCAGGACTGGGGAAGAAAGAGGGGGGAGTGAGCAGAACTGTTTGAGGGGCCTCAAACTACGACAGGCTGTAAGATAGGCAATACTTTTGGATATTCTGAAGATTTAAGTTCAAGAAAAATGCAAAAAATCAATTTCTCAAATTAGAGGTCTGACAGCAGATCAGGGGGTCAGAAGACTGGTCAGAGAATTTTCAGAGAATACCTCAAGGATTGCTTTAATTGACAAATGTATTCAGTTATGAAAATGTGCATTTAGTTTTTACTAACACACAGTTGTCTTTTTTTTCCCATAAATGACTACTTAAATAAAAGCAAGTTGAAGACATCAGACGAACCTGTTAGTATTTGTTAAATTCCTGAAGTCACTTCATTTACCATGTTTAAAAGTTTAGGAACAAAAAAGTGATATATAAAATTAATGGACAATATTAGGTCAGATGACTGAAATCATAAAGTCTGAAACCAAATCTACAACCTTCACTGCTCAAAAGCCACTCTAGGCTGTGGCCAGAAAAGAGACCGAGTGTCCTCTAACAGAAGGGTGGGAGTCAAAAGACCAAAAAAGACTCCACAAAAAAAATAGACTCCACTCCTCCTTAAGCTTGCTGTCAGCTGCTTGCTTCGTCATTTGCACTCATCTGCAAATCCCACCCTTTTATTACAAAGAAGAAAGCAGAAATCTGTTTTTTGCATTTGGCTGGAAAAAACACTTTATATCAGAAGCCTCTAAATTTTAATCATTATAATTTGTAACTATTATGGTCACATCCTAACGTACCCCTAAACATACAAATGAAAGAAGAATGCTTTGAAAAAGACTGGAAGACAGACACCATCATCCTAGCGGGTCAAAGAAATCTGCTAGTAATTAAAATTCCCTAAAGACCTCATTCTTTCTGATTTCTTTTCAGTAATTTAAAAAGATAACACTGAGGTGGGTCCTTCTTTTAAACCCAATAATATTTATCAAGTCCTTTTGTAAATATCAGTTCAGTTAAAACAACACATAGGATATAAAATGTAATTAAGTTCAGAATAGATTTCACTTTCACGGGAGACTAAGAACAGCAAGACAGAAGTGATATTATTCCGTTTCTAGAGCTCATTGGAACCACTAATGATTTCAAAAGCCCATGACTCATCAGCTGCAATTAAAACAATAGAAATGGCAGTGACCTCACCAGAAGAAAACAAAACAAAACAAAACAAAGCAATACAGAGAGGTGATGTTGGAAAATTGATGATATTGATTCATGAGATGCCAAAGAGAATAATTCTTCTGTTACTGAATTTCTGTGTATCTCCTAATAGGTAGGCAATGACGACTGGCTAGAAACAAGAATTTCAATGCACTGCACGTCTATAACTGAGGATTTGACTTCTGCTTTGGAAAAAGACATCTCTGTGAACTGCTCCCAGAGACTAAGTAAACATAGCCAGGAAGCACGGACCCTAGCCAGCAGGTCTACCATGTGCTGCACAGAGCTACTCTTTGGCTTATTCATTTATCTCATTTATTTACTTAATAGATTTACTAGTAATAATGGCAAAGGACATTCGAGTTTTAACAAAACCCCTTCCAGGGTTAAAAAAGCAGTTTTGTACAGTTGTCTTTATTGCACTCCTGATGTGCTGCTACTTTGATTAGCTGAGAAGATGAGCAAAATTTTCAATATGAAAGAGAAAAACAAGCATTAGCCTTTGAATTAAAAAAAAAGAAAGAAACAAATAAACCAAACTGTGAAACTCTGCATGTCAGTATCTGGCAATTATTCTCATCAAAACTTACTTTTCCACTTTCTCCCTTAAATTTTTCATTCAATATCATTATTTTGTGAAGATTTGTGGCCCTCTCTTCACTTGCTGGCTAATCACATCATAGGCTTTGGATCTGTAAAGCATTTTTTTTCACAGATTGTTCAGGTTCTCCCTTCTTCCTCCAGTTTCATATTTGTAGCTTCTTTTCTCAGAGACCTGAAGCATCATTGCTTTCCTCCCCAGTGGGGTGCTTAGATCACCTGAGGTTTTTCTCCTTTCTGACTGGGCTTCCAATTAGAATGATCTTTTTTAATATATCAGTCACAAGAACAACCAGAAGAGCCATACAAAATAGCTACACGTAAAATAGATTGATACACAAAAAAACTTGGAAAAATGCTTTCTGAAAGTCATTACCCCTTGTATCTGCTGCTAAGTTGCCAGTGTACTCATCCTCTCAGTAATTTTAATAAAAATGAGACATGTTTACCAAACCCTACTGTTTCAGCAAACTTAACTTATCCAACCAAAGCAAGACAGGTGGCAGAGCCAGACCTCCTTTGAGATGCAGTATAGGGTAGCTCATAGCCCAGGGAGGACCTGTGATACAAGAAAAAAAGACTGTCCTACAGCAGTCTGAACTGAACAAAGCCCAGCTGAGTCTACTGGTTTGCCAGTAAACCTGATTTCATTAAAATTGGCTTTGTTCTATGTTTCCCATCTATTTACTTGACATGTTTTGGGAAGTCCCAGGGTGCACTTATTTCTGCTAGAAGTGAAGATAGTAGTTACATTCAAAGAAAAAAAATAAAATAACAATAAAAAAAGAGATAATTTCTGATTTTTTTTTGTTTGATTTCCTTTTCTTGTTTGTTTTTTTTTGGTTTTCCCATTCTATATTAAGTTTGATACTTGTCTAATTTGGCCTACATTTATTGCATTTGGTCTTTATTGAACCAAAGAAAAGAAATAATCTAAGCCTGTTTTAAAGATGCTAGGCTAGAAATTATAAACTAAATAAAATGCAGTGGGCCAAGTATGGACATCTGATATGAAAAATCATGAGACAAATAATTTTCTGAGCAGAGAATTAGACAATAAATCATAAATAACATATAGATTTCACAAAAAAAAATAAATAAATGGGAAGAACAATGCATTTGTCCCTGATGTTTCTTTTGATTTAGACCATTGTTTGAATGCTGATCTTAACATCTCAGACACTCTCTGTTGACATTGTAATGAAAGGTACTCAAGAAATAAATCTGACTCTTAACTCATTGAAAGTTTCTTCCCTGAAATCTTTTAAAATAAACTAATAGCTGGATGCTAAATGCATTTTAAATGGTGTGCTTCTTTATTCCGTACTCTCTAAGGGTTTTTAAAACCTCAAAATAGACCAGCAGGACTGAAAGATTTTCCTGGTACTCACACACAATATTTTTAATTAATGCCAAAGTTTCTGTAAGCAAAAGAAAAAAAGCCCTGATGAGTCAAACACTCATGAGGTCTACTATGGCCTCTGTTGTTCTATCCTTTCTTATATAGTACATGAACAGATCCTGGAGTGATAGGTGGCAAAACAAACCCCTAAAATAGATAGTCCCACAATTTCTTGATATCTCAAGGCAGTTATGGAGAGCAACACTAACATCCATCACCATAAATTCTTCTTTATTTCCAGATGAAACCTGCAGTTTATCAGCAGGAAGAGAATCACATTTTCAAACCCATGTTGTATTGATCAACATGGACCAAACAGACACAGATTTCTGTTTCACAGAATCATAGAATCATAGAATAGTTATGTTTGGAAAGGGACCTCAAGATCATCTAGTTCCAACCCCCCTGCCATGGACAGGGACACCTCACACTAAACCATGCCACACAAGGCTATGTCCAACATGGCTTTGAACACCGCAAGGGATGAGACATTCATAACTTCCATAGGCAACCCATTCCAGTGCCTCACCTCCCTCACAGTAAAGAATTTCTTCCTTATAGCCAATCTAAACTTCCCCTGTTTAAGTTTGAACCCATTACCCCTTGTTCTATCACTACAGTCCCTAATGAAAAATTCCTCCCCACCATCCCTATAGGCCCCACTTCAGATATTGGAAGGCTGCTATGGGGTCTCCACGCAGCCTTCTCTTCTCCAGGCTGAACAGCCACAACTTTCTCAGCCTGTATTCATACAGGAGGTGCTCCAGACCCCTGATCATCCTCATGGCCCTCCTCTGGACTTGTTCCAACAGTTTCATGTCCTTTTTATGTTGAGGACACCGGAACTGCACACAATACTCCAAGTGAGGTCTCATGAGAGCAGAGTAGAGGGGCAAGTCTTTCTCCTCTGGGCTGCTCTGAATCTCTTCTCTGACCAATCTGCAGCTCTCCCTGGGATTGCCCTGACCCAGGTATAGGACCTTGCACTTGTCATGGTTAAACTTCGTCAGGTTGGCATCAGCCCACCTCACAAGTGCGTCAAGGTCCCTCTGGATGACATTCCTTCCCTCCAGCGTATCAACTGAGCCACACAGCTTGGTGTCATCGGCAAACTTGTTGAGGGAGCACTCAATCCCGCTGTCCATATCTCTGACAAAGATGTTAATCAAGACAAGTCCCAACATCGATCCCTGAAGGATACCACTCGTTACTGGTCTCTAGCTGGACATTGAGCCATTGAGCACAACAATTTGCGTGCTGCCATCCAGCCAGTTCATTATCCACTGAGTGGTCTACCTATCAAATTAATGTCTCTCCAATTTAGAGACAAGGATGTTGGATGCATTCCATTTCCTAACCAAATTGGTGGTGGCATTGTGAGAGCTGAGACGGAAATAGGGAAGGAAAAAGGGGTTAAACAAGAAAAGGAGGAATATAATTATGTCTATCCCCTGCCAGAGGATGCTGTGCCAAGTAAGATAAACTAAGCTGGAACTTTGCACTTCACTGTTCAAGCTAAAACTCTCTCTTGCTTGATGCTTAATGACACATCCTAGATACTCAACACATACAGAAGCGTGAAAGAGTCTGTTAAATTCTGACACCTATAAGGGTGAAGTTTGTGGCACAAACAGAGCAGAAAGGCCATGGATTCTTTACTAGGCTTTGACCAAGAAAAAAGAAACAAAAAAACAACCCAAAGCAGAAAGACACAGCTTCTTTGAACCTGGTCATTTTGTTATCATTTGGCCTGGCTGTGCCTATACTTCCTAATTGCGAACAACAGAATTTTTAGATAGTATTTATGTACTTGCTTCCATGAAAAGCCTCTGTAGTCACTTGTATAATGAAAGAAAGTTTGCTTTTAGATTAAATTAGACAAATTTATCCTATGAATGAATGAATGAACATTCCAAATGCATAATAAAAAAAATGACTGATTTTGGTGAGTGTATCTTAAGCTGTGAAGATATTAAAGAAAGGAAAAATAGAATAAGATCCCTAATTAGAAAGAAATTGTCTGTTCCTTGACTTTGGATTAGGAACCCCTCCTTTTTCCTATCAGTTCTTAGCAAGATATCAGGTTCTATTTTAAAGATTTTATTATAGATGGAATTTTGGAACAACTTTAGGAGCAAATGCAGTAAAGATTTCAGTAAAATTATACTACTATCTAAAATGTTCTTATTTATTTGAGTTGGATGCAGATATGGGTCTTAAACTGGAAAATACAATGCTAGGCACTGTGAAGAAGAGAAGAACCATGTTTGATGTATGTAAGTGAAAGAGGTGCAGGACAAGTGAAATTCCCTGGTTTCTCCCTCTTTAGCAAGGTGGGCTATATGACTCCTTTTGGTGGCAGGGCAGGACGGCTCTATGCAGCCCCTTCTCATCACGCAGCCAGCACTTGTGCCAGCACCTAATGCTCACGCAGAGGTAGCAAGTTGACTACACTTACAGCAACTCTTTTAAGCTTGTGCTGTGCATGGCATCCACATAGATCCCCCATGTGGCTGTTACTATTCTGACCTGGGGGTTTCTGAGGCAGTCCATGTACCTTGGCTCAGAGGACTATCACTTGCTGTATTACCTAATGAGGTTCTAAAACTGTGCAAAAATATCCTCCTCCTTTCTGACCCCAGAGAAGGACCCAGGTGTAAAACACTTGACATGTCCAGAGCACAGCCAGGTTCTCCTTACTCAAGCCATGCTTGTCTATGTATTTTTTTGTAGGACCTAATTAATCTCATTTTTTGGCTGACACTGAAGTAGTTTGAGTTATCCCTGAAAGGAAATTTGGGCTAGCTTTACAGAAACATAACTGGGAGCTATCTGTTAACTTAGCTATCTTAGTTATCTCAGATAACACTTACTGAGGTCATTCCTGCCCCAGTCAGCAGCTTAACATCAGATCTCTCATCCTGGCTATGGCAATTTTCCTGTGTAACAGAAGCACTGCCATATATTTTTTCTGCAGATGCCTCCTCCCTCATTCTTCCTTCTCTTTTTGTGAGAAGCTGCAGCTGTCTCCAAGTGTTCAAATGACCAGCAGTGCATTGGACAAATCTTTACAGCAGTATTCAAAATTCATCACAGTTTATCCTGCACTGGAAGTACTTCTAATTTGAACTGAAGCTGGCATGCTTTAAATATTTATTAGCTCAACACTGTATTAAAGATGGTGGGAGAAGGAGATAAAAATCTTTCTCTTCATACACCAGGTAGAAAGTATGTAAAGGAAAAGAATGGTAGCAAGTGCTCCACTGCATATTAAAACTCACATGAAACCACAGAGTCAGATGCTCTTACTGTAAAGGCACTGATGCTACAGGATCCTTTTGGTTTTCCCAAGACAGACTAGTGAAAAATAATGAGGAATAGTGACTGCAAAACAGCAAGCAACAAATCCTGAATGCAAACCAGATGCCTGGCATAACAGAACAGCTGGCTAAATTCTTTTGATCTACACAGCTTTTAGATATTCTTACACACAGGTATGAAAGAGCTGAAAATTCTCTAAAGCGAAGTTTGGACACCACTAACATTTTCGGGGCAAATTTCACTACTGTACTCTGTTTAATGTTATTATGACATTGGTATTAGCCAGAAAGGAAATACATAAGCCAGAGCCTGGGCCCTGTTGGTGCACCTTCATGCATTTTGGCAGTGAAAGGAGGCTGCCAACCAAGTTCTAGCATTACTGGCTACGGATCAGCAGTAGGGCATAGCATCGAACAGGCTTATTGTGAAAGTTCTGGTCCAGCAAAATACTTAAACACAGCTCTCATCTGAAGTATAGGAGTAACTTTGCCAAGCTGCACCAAGCAGCATTCAGCACCTAAAGAGTGGACTGCCCAGATCAGAGTAACCACAGGGTGCACATCTAATTCCCATTCATGCCCAGGGTAGGGTGCTTCTGTAGAGATGTTAGCCTTGGTTTAGAAGACATAAGGCCCAATATAAACTTAATGCTGAAGTGAGACTTTGGCTAATGATATCACATTTTCTTCTGCTGTGTGGACAAATAGTCACCCAGTGTTATAAAGGGTATGCACGGTATACTTTGTGTCACTAATTTGGCACCTCAAATCCTCTTTTCAATGACTATTCTGAGTGTTATAGCACATACTGTAGTAGAAAACCTCACAAACATTGACTCATTAAGCTGCACGGCTCTCATTTCAGGTAAATAATGAGTATTATCCTCATTTTAAAGACCAAGAACGTAAGATCCAAAGAAATTAATTAGGCCACATAAAAAGTCAGTATCAAAGGCAAGACCCCAACACCAGTGCTCCTTACTGAATTCCCATGCTCAAGCTGATAGATAATGATATACAACAGCCTGAGCACATGTGCTGTTCTACGCAAGGGCCTCTTGTTTCAACTCACAACAGTCCAACTTTAGAGAGACCAGGGGGATGTGATATGTATTTATATGCATTAGTTGTCCCATTGAAATCAGCAGTGTTGCAAGTTCAGCCACAAAAGTACCCTTTGAGGAATAAGTATCTGTGGCATTTTCACTGACTCAGAGAGTCAAAATTACCTGGTCAATTCCTTTCCTATTTGGCAAACAAGGTAAAGGTTTACATTCTCTTCATGAGCCCCCCTAACAGCACATCAGCTTCTCCAACACCCCTATAGTTAATTCATTCTATGAACATGGCTAGTATCAGAGCTGAAAGGTTTCCTTTGCAAACCTACAACATGCTTAACACAGTTTAAATTCTACTCACTCATCTATCGTTTTGGCTGCAAACTTTACTACATTCATTTTATGCACACACATATTGCCAGTGTCAGCAACTTTGATCAGTGCAAAAAAGGATCCTCAATGCAACAAGCAATAAAAATGCCCAAAAAATACTTTTTTTAAATTTGCTATTTGCTTATATAACCACCATTATTATTTCAATGCATTTTTCAAAAAAATATTGCATGCATTGTAAAAGAATTATGAAAAAAAATAATATTGTGTATCCATAATTAAGTTATGACTGTGTGGAAATTTTTACCAAAGCAATTGATTCGCCTGATGAAAACAAAAGAAAAAAAAACATAGCCCCCTATTTTTTACAATTACAGCATTTCAAGATGTTGGATTTCTTAACATTTTATTTTAAAAGCCAGATAAAGTAATTGATTTTTTTCTTGAATGAAGCATTTCCTTCAGAATAATTTTTCAAACAAGAAATATTTATTATACCTTGAAAAGTTGAAAATATTTACATCTAATAGGAGAATTAATGTTTTAGCTGATGCAAGACATTTTCATTCTATTGTTTCATATTTGAACAATTCAAGAAAATAGTAAAAGTAGATGTACTTGCAAAACTTAGCACATGAAATTTAAATGGAAAGTGGATTGAGCATAGGTGGCCAGGATACATGGATGGGAACTATTCCCCAGGACGAATGAAGAGACTTCATGAAAACCAGAAGACAACGGTTCAATTAGATGTCAAGTTCCTAATTTTTCCCATTGTATCCTTTTAGCTTTGAGAAAATGTGCATAACTTCTTTGATGGGTAGTAAAGTCTTTTCAGCATCTTTATTGCTCTGGCTGATGACTAATGAAATCTGGCTGAAATTCCCTGCTCAATATATCCTCTGCCTTTTTTCCCATTCTGAGACAACTAACTTCTCATGCTCCATATATCAAATGGAGATACCTTTTATAGGCTTGAGGTTGCCAAGTCAGATGCCTAATTACTATGTGCCATAATAAATAACTGAATAGACTTGGCCTCAAGGCACCAGTTCCACTGTCAGTATGAAGTTAAGGGATAGAGAAGGCAAAACAAAATATAATCTGAGTTCAGGTTCAATACCCAGGCTGAAATTTGATGGAACACAATGTTTACCCAAGCAGCTGGAATAGCAAACACATACATAAAAGGCAGTGTTGCCATTTATTGTAGTCATTTCATACTAGCAGTCTCAAACATGGACTACTGTACAAGTCTTTCAAATTGAAGTTGCCTCCAAATCCCAGTTTCCATATATGATAGAGGTGTTCACAGCCTCAAACATCTGATACATTTGCTTAAAAGAATTGACCTAGACTGGGAAATACATTCAGTTGAAATTGTTTCTTCTCTTGCCCTGGGCTTGTTCCCTTGTCTGTTCATCTGCTAAGTCTTCTTTTTAAATCAGCTTCTTTTTCATGCTTTGGAAAAAGCACAGTGAGAAAAAGTTTGCCTTTTCCTTTCTGCAAAGGTTTTGAGAGAATTTGCAACTCAAGTGTTACATGTTCTGTCCTTTGGAGGACCTGTGATAGCAGATCTGACTTCAGAAAGGAACATTAAGCAAGAGCTGCAGTGTTATACTCATTACCCATTCATGAGTTCAGATAGATGAATAATACTAGTTTCCCTTTCCCTAGAGTAGATAAAAGCCGCAGGGGCTATCACCACAGAGTAGTCTCAGACACTGCTATTCAGGCTTTTGCCTTTCACAGTTGCCAGTTGAGCACTACTTGGGCAGCAAGTTATGGCAGCTGATCTGGAGGGGAAAGAAGTACAGATTTAAAGGAAGACAAAGAAAGAAAACTGAATGGAAGTAGGCTCCCCTTCACCTCTGTGCTTTGCGGCAGATCTGCCTCACAGGATGAAGCATTTTCAGGATCTTCTTCTATCATCACCACTACTGCTGGGGCCAAAGCAGCCTCTGCCCTTACTCCCCTAAAAGAGGCTGCAGAAATGTTCCATAGTGGAGTTTGGCTTGGAAACATGCTTTACCTTATCATCTCTCAACAGACACCTTTCAGGAAAATTAGGTGTTTCTCTCTTTAACACCTAAAAGTGAGCTGTTTTAATTTACTTTCCACATGATTACACACACTTTCTACTCTAATACAAATAAGTAAATCAGTAAATAAATAAAACCTGAAAATTGACACCCCCCCTTCGTTTCTCTTTCCCCATTTATTTTTCTGCTGGCATGCTCACTGTTGTCTTTAAAAGATTTGTCTGTGGTGTGTTTCTAAATCTTACAAGCTAGAGCAGGTTTGAAAAACAAGAGAGCTATACAGCTGGAAAGCTAAAGCACAATTAGCATACCAATAAATGTCTTGATAGCAATTTCAATACAATTGCACTGATGTGGCTTGTTTGTAGAGTTTATCTCCTGCCCCTGCTTTTTGCAAAACCTTGGGCCTAACATAGAGGATGACCTAGGAGTGGCCCCAGTGTCTCAAAAGAGAGAGTTAAAAGAGCAAAGAAGGTGTCCATCTGATGTTTGAGATACCCTGTTGGGTACTCTGGGCTGTGATTATGTCTAATCCTCCTAAAACAGGGTAAATATCACCTGCCAAATGAGTGCTAAACATTGTGGTTCTATGGGATTATCCCTACTGACTCCTTTGTTTTTTTGTTGGATAACACAAATAGCACCAGAACACAAAAAGCAAAGCTGTCTCATTACTCTATGATGAATGTAGAAGGGAAGGATTATGTCCACAGTTCCAAAAAACGTAGTTTTATTATACCAGGACAGAAATCTCTGTAAAATATCTTACTTGCACAGACATTTGAGCTTGCAACTCTGCCAGTTCAGATCCTGGTTTTGCTGCTTTTGGCCAAGACAGGAGAGGAGCTATTGCTATCTGCAGTACACCCTAGGTGTAAAAGCTTCCCCTCTGCATTGTTTTGTGTACCTACTGGCAGTTACAGAAAAATGGCTTCAAGTTCCTATAATCTGAACATTAAAAGGGGTTCCAACAGCCCACAACCACCTTTTCACTCCATCCTAGCAGCTTGTCCTCTATTACTCTCTGTCCAGTAAATATCACGTGCTCTGGAAGAAGCAACTTCGAGTTAGCAGAGGATGCTCTAGCAGGATGTCCTCTCTCCACAGACAGGAGAAAATGAAGAAGCCAGCTCTCTCTTTTTTTTTCTTTTTTTTTTTTTTTTCTCCCATTTTTATGCCTGGAATTATGTGTCTTTGAAATATGGTGGCAATGACAATTATATGAATTCTACTCAATCATTCTTAGGGACAAAACATTAAAGGGAAAGTGATAGCCTCCTTTCCCTAGTTAATTTTTCTCTCTAAAAGAGAGAATCAAGTCTGAGAGTTTGTACGTAGCCACCCACCTTTCAATTGCAGTGAGACAAGGGGGGCACAAAATCACAAAATGAAATATGTAAACCTTTAGAATCAGTTTTAAGTAATGTTAAGTTCTATGGCTTTGTAACAGTAGCCATGGAAAATTACTGAGGTGTGTGATTCACAGAAAATAAAATAGAGTACAGCTAGAGAACATACTGAGAATTTTTGTATAAGATAAACTGTTGTAGTTTTAGGCCTTTATGACCTTAGTACAAAATGAGCGTAAGAAAAACAGGCTAGAAGAAGAGGACGTAAGGATAAGGAGTATCTGGAATGGCAGGTGTCCAGGATGGGCTGCAGTTAAACTAACTGATAAGTAGAAGGACAGCATGATTGTTATGACTATGGTGTTAATTAATCAACTAAACTGGTATAAATGTTTGGTATAAAGGCTACCAGCAGTAATGAGTACTGTTGGAAGAAGTAAACAATCCTCAGAGACCACCACCACATTTTTGCATGCATACGGGGAACTTTCTGGAAAATTGTGTAATCCATGAATATATATGTATGCCCAGCAGTTATATAAGGACAGCTTTTGTAGCAATACAGGGACACGTGTTAGGTGGAGCTATCCCCTGTGTCCCCCAGTGCCTCAATAAAGAATACCTGCTTGTCTACTTAAAACTTTGTTGGTGAGTGTCATGGGTTTAGCAGCAGCAGTCATTTTTCTTTAGTTTGTTCTTGGAGTTTCCTCGGAATCAGTAGCACAAACCATAAATCCCTGGTCACAGATTCATGTTGGGACATTCTCTGAGATGCTACTGGATATAGAGAAGTGTTGCACGGAGCTGAAAATTTTGCACTGGTGTTTTTGACTAACGTTCTTTTTTTAAACAAAACAAAATTACTGAAGAGAATTTATTTTGTTAAGGGGGGGTAAATCAGTTAAAAGTATTGTTTTCGGGTAAAATAAAAAAGACCTTTCTACTGATTGTGCTTGCTGTTTGTTTTATGCAAAGTTTGATCAAGAAGGGCTCAAACTGACCTGCAAATTTCCTGTGGTAGGACGGTATTTTTCAGTTAGAATTTTTAATGATCTTACTTCTCTTTATAAAGTAGTGCTTCAGGAAAAAATATTTTCTGGAAAGATTTTGAAACCATAGGCAACTTGATCAAGCTCACAAAGACCACGCCTAGGGCTTGATTCCTGAGCTCTGTTGAAATTAGTTAAAGATGTTGCCATACACTGCTAACTTCCTGCATGCCTGAAGAAAAGCATCAGAAGTAAATGTGTGCAACCCATTCCTACTCACAGGTTTTTTCACCAGTGTGGTCTCACCTTTCTAGCTTAATTAGCCTGTACAGTCAACAACAACATGCTTGCAATTATACAGGAGCTGCTGTAATCATAGCTGAGATACTTCATATGCTCCTTTCTGCCAATCCAACTACAGACGTGGTAAGGGTGGGGAGAACACAGGGGTTGGTAGCATATTAAGCTGTTTCAGTGAGATTTAGCAGAGCACTAGTCCCTGATCCTAGTCTTAGCCACATGTGTATGACAGATTATAACGTTAGAAGAAAGTATGGGTGAGGAGGGGGAAATTTTGCAGAACGTATTTACCTTTTCACAGATTTGCTGAGCTTGGCAATCATTTAACTTTCTGAAGTGAACTGAGCTCTGTTATTTGCTCTGAACTATAATCCTTGTGTGTGACTGGAGTTTCTAAGCATTTTCACTCTAAATAATGGTCTTGGCAGTAGTATATTGCCACTGACAGGAGGAATTAAGTGCATATGGGTGCAGAGCATCTTCCTACCTTACAACCACCACTACATAAAGGCAATTTTTGCATGTAGACAAACCCTGATGCCATATTAAGAACAGCAAATTGCACCCTGACCCAGTACACAGTTCCCAGCTTTCCCTGTTAGAGCTTGTTCTGCTTACGTTATTTGCCAAGGCAAAAAGCAAATGAGAGCATCTGTGCATCCAGTAGTTAAGGCTCAGCTGGGAGACTGCAGCTAAAGAAAAAACTGTGATGTTCTGTAAAGCAGAAAGGCAGTATAACTCTGACATCAGATAGGGAAAGCTCTGGTACAGCCCTGGGTAGTTTTACTAGCTTTTCTAGAAGAAAATTTATGTAATCTGTTCAGCTTTCTCAACTATCAGAGATGTCACTTTAATGACATACTGATTGCTCAGCTAAGGTCTAAAGCTCCAAACTTTTCTCAGTAGCACTGAAGCCTGCCTGGATGCAGCATTGAAGTGTACACCTTGATGCAAGGAGACTGCAGGCAAAATGCAGTAAATAGAACTCTTCTTTTTGCAGTTTATCAGCACAGAAAATGTTTCCTCTATTTATATCAACAGGTGCCTTTTGTTTCCTTGAGATTTAATGCCTCTGCTGGTACTAGATTAATCTTTTTCCTTACAGTGAACTTTTTAACACTAGCTACATCTTTCTGAGTTAAGGGTCGGAAAAACTGGCAGATCAGGAGATACGATGTGTGTAAATGGTGAAACCAAAATGAAGAAGGGCAGAAAATCTTTACCTCTATCAGGAATTAATTAGATGTTGGGGAATAATAAGTTTTTTGTTTTTTTTTTTACCTTGCTGGATGAACATGAATAAAAAAAGGTTAGACCAAATCCAAACCATAATTAAAGCACACAACAGACTAAAATAATTAAAAGAGACTGAATCCTCTCACTATAACCTTGATGCTATTCTGTTTTATGAAGGTTTATTGGGGGTTTCAAATTTATTTTTCTAATTAGACCATATTTTAAGCAAAATTAAAATGTCTTATTGTAGTCAAGATCCAGTAAGTTCTGCATAAAAATGTAGAAATGAGAAGTTCCAGTATTTCTGGAATACAAGGTTATACTTTGAAAATGGCAAACTAAATTTTAAAGATATTTTTGCTTTTCCCTGCTCAGTTTGGCCTAAATTCCTTGAGGGTTATCACACAGCAATTTTTCTTAGGCAAGCTGTAGTAGTAGGTTAGTTTCTCACACTTTGCAGGGCTTTAAGCATGCCTTGAAGTAGTTTAGGGCCCATATTCTAACCCTGTCACAACCCTGACAAATCCTACTCTGTTCAAAAGGAGCAGCTTTGATCCACTTCAAAATGAACTGCTCATTCCATGGTTTTTCTACCCCATTACTGTAATCCTCATCCTATGGAGAAGATACCGTGAAAACCCAACCTCTTCTTTTCCAGGCTTTTTATTTTCTTTTCGGTTTCTCATTTTTTGTGTTCCTTTTGCTTCTGGCAGACCGTTTCCAGGACTTTTCAGGGTCCCTCCTGATGACCAGGATTTGTGCATCTCCCAGTTTCTGATCCTTTCTTGCTCTGTTCTAGTATAACTAACATTTCTGTTATTTGATTCAAGCTATGATATTTCTCCCAGTCTCAATGTTATTACATGCATGTCTGCTGCTCCCCTACTCTTCATTGTCTCAAATTAAAATCAATACTTAAAAAATTATGAAGGGAAAATCAGCATGTATTATTCTGCAGACAAGGCAGTGGTTAAAGGCACAGGACTTGTAGAACCTCTTCCCAGATTCCCATCAACCATTTTTCCTGCCTGGGCAGAATTATCCAAATGTAAATTGAGGAGAAGCTGACAAAAAAATTCTCCATGATTAAAATTACCAGGGAAGTTTCATTGTTCCACTGGGGTTATGGCTTCTTTACAGTCTGGTTAAAAGATTTCCCTAAGTAATCCCACATCACTGGATTCTTGGGGGTGTGTGTGGGGGTGGAATTTATCTCAGTAAACCTGTCTCAAAGGCTACTTTAATTTTTTCACAAAGAAATATTCCTGGGCTTCATCACATGCAATGTGTCATATCAAGGCCAGGTTGGACAGAGCCTTGGATGACATAGTTTAATGGGAGGTATCCCTGCCTATGGCGAGGGGATTGGAACTAGATGATCTTAAGGTCCTTTCTCACCCTAACTATTCTATGATTCTGATTCTATATTAATCAATTCCCAGTTAAGTCAAAACCTGAAGTCAGCCTAACAATCTGATTTCACTAAAACAAGCACACATCATCATCCTTTATACAAGGTAAGATCTCCAAAACTTGTCTTGACATTTCAGAATTTAGCTTTTAGCAACACAGACATTTATGAGGCACATAAGTATTCTGTGCTCCCTGCTCTGCTTCATGTGGGGCTCCAAGGAAGCAGCAGTTTGTTCTTTTATTTTTTTGTATGTTATAGTTTCTTCCTTCTCCTGAAGAAGTGTTAAGGGGCCTGAAATCCCCAAAAAGGAAAAGGAAAAGAAAAAATTACTTCATTTTTCTTAAAAGCATTTAGCGAACACAAAACTGTCTAGTTTTATCAAAACTAACACAGCCTGCGAATGCTGGGGTTAAGGCCCAGAAGTCTCTTTGGAGGTCTGTGTATCAAAAGGTAGAAATATCAGCCTGACACCAAAAAAGGAGAGAGAAAAGGCAAAGAATGTCAGGACTTCAGAAAGTCAGATTGTGACAGTCCATCAAGAGAACACAAGCATTCAAACCATTTCCTCCAGGCTGCTATTAATAAAAAAGCCCCAAATCCAAAAACCTAGCTCCTAATTCAGAGTCCTACTCCACTTTATACATGGAGATGTAAGGAAAAAAAAGCAAAGAAGCAGGGAACTGCTTTTGATACTGCTGATCTGTTGAAAAGAAAGTGACCCTCCAAGAAAGGAAGGGTTGGAAAGACAGAAAACTCTTCATGGTAAAAATGCAGTCTAAAGCTAATTAGTTTATTTCTTTTTGCATTTGAGGCACGCTCATTGAAATAGGCTGTTGGGGCTGTTTGAGCCTGAAATTAAACATACATGAGGTTACAGTTCATGAGTACTTGCATGCACATTACAGCATCATTTTGCTTTCCGCACAGCCTGGAGTAAATAACAAGATAGCCCTCTTCATCATTCCTGAGAAAGATGAGGAATGAGGCAGCAATATACCCAGCCAGGATACCAGGGGTAAAATAAAACCTAAATATTTTCTAGGAAGTTTTCTAACAAGAAGATGGTATCCCAAAGATATTACTGGAATAATTTTTGTTGTACATATTAGGATATTTTATGCTTATAGGAAAAACTCGGATCAAATACATCTTGACCGTGTCTTGCATGAATCAAACATGCTGAAGTGGCCTTTAATGCTGAAAGTGCTATTTTTTCAGGATGATTTTATCCACTTTATAGCATTTGTTGTGAAACTTCATGTACAGAGCCTTTTTCTAACCAGCTTTATTTTCATTTTAGGTCTGACAACTTTGAAACTTCCCTTTAAAAAGAGGAGGAAAACACTCATATAATGTTAAAGTGGATACAGAATTTCTATTTGAAGCTAAGTGCAAATCAGTGACTAAATGGGCTATTAAAAAATGTACTGCTATTGTCCTGTAAAATTCTAGGTGGAATAAGCCTCATATCAGCTTACTTCAAGTTTGCGTCTCAGTCTTTCTCTCTGTTAGCTACAGAGAGACTCCGACACACCTCTGCTCAGAACACCATTAGCAGGGAATAGATGGGTCTACAGATGTTCATACAGGCTATTGAAATTCTACCTAAGAATTCACAGTTCTTTCTCCCAGTTTCAATAAGTTTCAGATCCCTGAAGCCTGAACTTTCACTGAAATTCAGCTCAATCACTGTAGTTCCTTCTTTGTGCTTGTGGTCTTTGTGCTATTGACATAAACTGACTAGGTTTGAAATCTACCACAGAACCAAAAAAAAAACAAAAAACAAACAACTAGGTCTAGCCTTAGTAAAATAAGAAATAAAAATTAGAGATGCTGCATGGTCATCAGAAATTTACATAGCAGAAATACTTGTATTAATCCAATTTTACTTATAAATTGTACCTGAAGTCAGGCTTAGAACGACTGCATTTAGACAAATCTTCCATAGGTGTTTTGGTTAAGGTGACTCTTGAGATTAACAGAGCTTTAATGGCATTTAAAAGTTTCTTAAGATCTTTACAGAAAGGCAATTCCGGCATCCTTAGGCTGACTACTCCCAACAATGCTGTTGGTTCAGTGGGACTGAGCAATGAGATGTTTGTTCACTAGCATAAGTAATGTTGATATCATTGATATCATCTAGCCCTAGGTTGTCTGGGTAATTACAGTAGAGAGCTCTTGAACACAGTACTTCCATTTTTTTCATAATCTCTCTTTGGGCATTATTAACCCTTATATTTTAACAGGAATTAGTTTTCACTGTCCCATTCTAAATAGCACATTTATAAGTAAATTAATATTGTGAAATTCTGCTATCAAAAAAAGAGAAGTGGCCATTATCTTTGGCTGCATGGCATTATGCCTGCGTTATTTGTTGTGTTAGAATACTGCAAATGTGAAATATATCTTTACTGGAAACAAACATACACAGGCAAGCAAATCAGTGAAGATACACAATGGGGATAATTTGTCATCCATTGTCAAGGGAAGCACAACCTGCTGATAACCTCATGTATCTATGGCCTTGCTCCCATACTCATTAATAATTATCTCAGAACTATTGTAACACCTGGCAGGACAAAGGTGGTGCCAATCAAGCAGAGGCCCACAGCCTCAGTTCCTTTAGAACAGGACTTAGATATGGAAGCACAAGCACTTGTTGACATCATATATACTCCAGAATAGCTAAGCTAGCTCTGAAAGGAGTGTATGTATATTTTCTTAATGTGGTTCCACTGAGCAAAGGGACATTTTTCCCATTAAGGACCAAGACATCTTCTTAGAGCCTTAAACTCCACTACCCAAGGAGTTGCAGCTTGGAGGGAGGGAAGGCAGAAGTATTTGATCCAAGCAGATTTACTGTTGTTGTGTTGGCTTTTTTTTTTTTTTCTTGGGGGGGGAGGTGTATATTTCTGGGGTCTTTGGGAAAAAGAGGTGAAGAGGAACAGGAAACTGAAGGGATAAGACGATGCAAGCCTACGTGACAAAGATTTACTCTGATACCTAGTTTTCCTGCAAACTGCAGCTTCCCAAAAGCACAAAAGAAGACAACAGATTTTGCGCATCTTCTGCTATATATAGTGTATACAAGACCAACATGAAGCGTAACGCTTTATCATCAAACATATTCCTTTGCAATCATCTGTCCTGAAACAACAATACAATATAATGGTAAGTAGAACATCAATGACGTAATTACATCCATTCATATCCAAAGGTGGCTAGATAACATAGTGAACCAAAATACATTAATAGAGAAGGAAAAGAAACAGAGATCCATTCATCTCTCTGACAGATGAATGTATTGTATAAAGCTATCTTTATATAATTTGGATGTCTTCTCATGGGTACATTAGCACTTCTCAATTTTTCATGCCTGGGTTTATAGATAGATACTAATGACTAAGCACAGGGCACATACTTCAGGTTAGCATTTTCATTTGAGTCCTTTTAAGATAATACTTTTTTTTCTTATCTTCTATATGATTGGAAGATTCCTTGCATTTTCTCTTTGGGGTGGTAGCAATATATAATTAAAATGCATTTAGGTGAAGTCAAAGAGCAGTTTTTAAATTGAGTATAGTGCATATGTCTGGCAAGACTGAAAGGAAAAATATTACCTCAAGTCAAGCTATTTTCCTTTTTCTTTTCTCCTAGCTCACATTGCTACATTATGCTTCCCCAACACTAGCTTTTCCTTAACCAGCATTTAAATAGAAATAGCCTTAATATATTTTCAAGAATATTTGCCATTTCAGATGCAAAATCTGAAACTAATCTGAAACCATCTCCACTATCACAATGAAGATAACAAAACAACTAATGATACTTAATTCCTTTACTTAAAGCATGATACTTTGACTAAGTAGTTAGGTAATATTTCATTAAGCTGTAATAAAAATCAAAGTAACTATCCACATGTATATGTTATAGAGGCTCCTGCGTTATGAAGACTTAGCACTTTGTATTCTCGCCAGAAAAAAATCCAAATGTATCTAAGTGTTCTAAAAGCCCACAAGATAAAGAGGAACTTTGATGTTCGCAAAATGAGAGAAAGAGAAGGGGAGAAATGATGAGTGCCCTGGTCCATTTGATGTATTATCTTTGTGAGTTTTCAGGTATTGATTTTGGAAGAAACAGAATCAAACATTGCTGTCCCTTGCAACAGTAAGAATGTGTTTAGTTAATGCCTGATTAGGTTTTAGCTTTCAAAACAAAATTGCCTGGCTGTGCTGATGCTATATCCTATCTCAGCACAGATTTAACGGAAAAAGAAGTGAGTAATATAGCAATAAAACAACTTTTATCATGCAATTGGTTTGTCACTGAACCAGTGTTTTTTACAAAAATATCAAAACAGAGAGCTAGGCACTTACCCTGCAACATTCAGTAACTGCTGACTTGCATGGTCCCATAGATTAAAGTGTTTGAACAACTCTCTTGTTAGGCCAATAAACATGTCACATTTATCTGTTTTTATAATTTTTCAAATTTTCATCAATTAAATGAAGTTCACTTATGTGCGATTGCACCAAAATAAAATTTCAGTGATGTTCCAAAATAATTTATGTCCTTTCAGTTTCTTGTGTTTACTTTGCCTTCGAAGAGACTGATAGCGCTATATAAAGTACTGCTCCAAAATTCAGTGCCTTCCCTTATCCTCAGTTCAGATTTTCCAGGCAGTTTCAAAAACCACAACACTGAGAGGCTTGTTTGAACAGAGTTAAAATTTTGGGAGAAAACGTGATCTGTCTCTGCCCTGGCACTAAGGTCTAGCAGTTCCCACTGGGGTCTTCATTTCAGTCCCAGCTTTAGCTCCAGGCCACAAATGTGTTAATAGTTTGTACTAATGAAGGGAGACTTTCCCAAGGTGACTAGTACCACATTTAATCTTTTCTTACTAAAATATGTTCTAAAATTAGTAATCTGGCGGATAATATCTGGTTTCTTCTAATTATTTTTAAAAATCTGATACCAAACAAGTTCATTAATTGCAATTTCTCTCTCTTTTCTGCAGTCACCCATACTGTGGTCTGAATAAATCTGTACTGTACGGGAAAAGCATGGATTGCCTCCTCACTATGTAGTTGCCAAAGTTACCAAGTTAGACACAGTGTATAAGGAAAAACAAGCCAAACTCAAAAGAGATAGACACCTCTGAGGAACCTCAATTACAAGCAGAAGACAAAAAATACCCAAGTATTTTGCACTAATAAATGGACTAATTTGTACCAGCTGGCTTAATTCATAGAATCAGGCCCAGTCATCTTTGACCTATTCCACTTCCATTTTCTCTGGGTTCCTTTGGTATCACACTTGGGGGCATAAGCACATACACAAATAGTGTTTTCTTTGCATACAGGAACAATCACTCCTGGAAAAGCACAGTTTCAGTGTGTTAAGACACATTTTCAAAAATGGTTGTTCAGTATCAGATTCTTCAAAAAGAGAGAAAATTGCAAAAAAATTAACTACAAACTCAAGCTCTTGGAGATGTCTCTTTAGCTACTACCAGCATCAGAACTGATGAATCACAGTCATCAAGACAATGCAAGGAACTGTATTTCTATCACTTGCTTTTTCTCACTGCTATTCAGTTTCCCCCAGCAGTGTCAAGAACTATTGCTTCTTAGTGGTAGGATGCGTGACAATACACTAAGACATCCAAAATAAAATGTATTCCTCTTAACTGCCAAGTTAGTGACAAGCAACAGGTTGAGTAGGAACTAATGGAGCTGGGTAAGATCAGATGCTGTGCTTTATAGGCAAATAGGAGCTGCATTGGCCTTTTCTCTGCAGGCACACTCAGTATTTTATCTCCATACCTAGTCCATACCAAATACATGCTCCTGCCTGCCTTCCCCTGCTGCTACCCCATGCTCCAGACTTGGAAGTGACTCCTCATAACACAGACCATTTCATGACCACTGTGCTTCCTTGTAGCTAGAGTCAACAGGCTTTTACCAACATAATAATTTAAGTGGTTGCAGAAAATGCTTGCCATTTCTTCATGTTTGGTGCTACACTGACATCTTGTGGCCCTTAACCCTGGTAAACGGTAAACAAGTCCAACAGATCTCCAAATGTTTAGGCAAGGGTGCAGTAAAATGAAGTCTGGGAAAGAAGCACTGATTTTCCTCTCATTTCCTCTCTGTTCGAATCCACATATTAATGCTTCATGTGCTCCATTTTGGTAGTGAAATTCCACATTAAATATCTACAATTAAACAGTAATCAAGTAGTAATGAACATGTTGAAAAGATAAACAGAATTGCAGAAGGTTAACTACTTGTGCAAATATAAGCTACTTCTCAGTATGAGAAGAAAGCAGAGATTTGACATCCATTGCTTTCATATTTCATTGACAGGTTCTGCAGTTCATTTTTTAAAATTGAGGTTCTGAATTGCTCTAAAAGCATCCATAGATTACTTCAGTTGTTAGCCACGAATATTTCCAAGAATGGGCAAAACATAAGGGTAGCATGCTACTATTTAACTGACATAATTAGTGATCACAGATTAGAGGCAATAAAATCTAGTTGGAAACAATGCCAGTAATAGTATCTACAAATCAAAGCTATACTAAATGAAATCACATGCCCATGAAGAGACAGGTCTGTCACACTGGTTTAATGTACACAAGTGAAAGAGACTTTCCCTGGTACCTTCAACCTAATGATGAGTGGAGAAGAAAAAACAGACCCTGAAGAGATAAGCATAACTCCCTAACCTTAAGTAAGTTTTAATACAGCTAGAAATGAAGTATGAAAAATCCTGGAGATGAGAAGCAGTG
>JASSUY010016647.1:16559-33464 GCA_032466535.1 Forpus xanthops | reverse complement strand
TATGAAAAATCCTGGAGATGAGAAGCAGTGTGGATGCTCTAGGGGAGAAAAAGGATTTTAGTATTAGAAAATGAGAGACCACGCTTCAATCCAGATTCACTCCCCTATGCACTTAGCCACTTCAGCTAAAATGAGATTTCTGACACTTCCTGTTTAGGTCAATGCAGAACTCATCCTGCAGACGGATCACTCTGCAGGAGGACAGACAGTTTTACTTAGATACACTGAGCTTTGGAGGCATGGTTCTTTCTGTTATTGCATTATGTAACCTAAGGTCAAAAGCTATGAAGTAAAATGCTTCATAGAAGGACCCAGAATTAAGGCCCCATGCCTCAATTGTAAGCAAAGTATCACAGCTAAAATAAATGGGATAATGAATGAGGGGGAGAGGAGAGAGATTTACATTCATAGTCAAACAACTAAAGAATTCAATCAATTTCATATTTCTCTTAGTATGACTGTTAAAGTTCATTTTCTTAGTAAATTATCAGTAAATTATACCACTAGACACTTACTTTATCACAAAAGCAATGTAGAAGACACAGGAAGAGGCATAGGTGTTAAAAAGGCTTCTATAGAAAGTAAAGGAAGTTCTTACTGGAAAACCCAGCCCAATGGATGTTGTGATTTAACCCCATCTGGCAACTACACTGCATAGCTTCTTGCTCATTCCCCCCAGGGGGATGGGGAACAGCCAGAAGTGTAAAAAGAAAACTTATGGTTTGAGGTAAAGACAATTTAATAGGTAAAGCAAGAAAACACACACAAGCAAAGCAAACCAAGGAATTAATTCACTGCTTCCCTTGAGCAGACTGGTGTTCAACCATCTCCAAGAAAGCAGGGCTTCGTCACACCTAACTGTAATTTGGGAAGACAAAATACCGTCGCTACAAACATACTCACTCCTCCTCCTACTTCCTTCAGTTCTGTATGCTGAATATGACATCATATGATATGGAATATCACTTTGTTCAGTTGAGGTCAGCTGTTCCAGCTGTGTCTCCTACCAGCTTCTTGCGCACTCCCAGCCTGCTCACTAGTGGTGTGAGAGGCAGAAAAGAACTCGACTCCATGTAAGTACTGCTCAGTGACAATAGAAACATCCCAGAATTATCAACACTGTTTCCAACATAAATCCAAACCAGCCCTGTACTAGTTGCTGTGAAGAAACTTAACTGTACCCCAGCCAAAACCAGCACAGGGATCCAAATTCTTTTCTTAGAAAAATACTCGAAGAAACCAAAATATTCTTAATATTCATCATTGAATCTGATGGTATCACCAGTAAAAGGAACATTTGTAAGGGGACATCTTCCCCTTCCACAGAAGTGACTGGCTGTAGAAGAATATGCATGCCTGCATAGGTACAGCTGACACCCCTGGGAGTGGGAAAGGAGGTGGAGAAGCTAGAGAGAACATTGGCTTGACTGCTGGCTCAAATTCAGAGCAAGTCCAGGACAGCAACAGAAGGTTAGATTGTCTAGCCTTGTCCCCTTGCTATGGTAGACAACCCATTAAAGTCTCCCATAAACTAGTCACATCACTCCACAGAAAATGCCGTGCTTTATCTCTAGCATGTCAGACTTCCATTCTTTAAGGATCAGAGCTTGCTTCTCTGTTTACAGATTTACTCAAAGTCACTATACCTGCTCTTTTTTTTTTGTGTCAACACACTCCTTTCTTCCACACAGCACTTGTCTTTCCTGATGTATTTATAAACAGTTTCCATATTGTCTCTCATCATTCATTAGGCTCAGTTGAACAAAGTCCTTCTAATCTTTTCTCATCATGGTTGTCAATTTAGTAGCAGTGACTATGTCTGTGGTAGTTCAAACTCTTTTTTTTTTGCACATGGGCGATCAGAGTTGCAGATAGGATCCCAAATGATCTCCTGTGACTAATTTATACAGTGACAGTACCACATCACTATCTTCACTGGCAACACTGGTTCCAAGACCAGCAAAGGTATCACTCACCTTTTTTAAAGGCTGTACTGTGATGGCAGCCCAGAGGGTCTTCTTTTCTTTAAACTGACTGTTATTCTCTGTTTCATCGTGATCATATTATTCCAGACTTCTAGATAACTTAGCATGTGGAAATGCCCTCTAAATCAGTTATTTTCTGCATGTACTTTAGTCCTGGCCAGACCTCTTCCTCTTAAACGTACAACAGCCTATCACAGCAGACTCTCTCTTTGTAAGCAATAGAAACATCTTTCGTTGCAGTAGCCAGGAAAGATATACTTTTGCTGGAGATGCTGTACATGCTAAGGCACGATTCCTCTTTATAAGCAAATGCTATCACCAGAAGTAGATTAGGCAAAGAGAGCACATTGTCCCATGTCACTGGAACATTGCAGTGACAAAATTAGCAAGAATATGCTGGATGAAAGTGTGTGTATTTGAGTCAAATGCCCCAGAAAGTGTAAAACAGAAAAAGATGATGTACTAATACTACCTTCTGGATTGAAAACTGGTTAAGAGATCAGAAGTACAGGTAGTGATGAATTGCCACACATCATGTTAGAAAAAGGGGTGTCTCAAGGAATTCTCATAGAAAGTTATTCAATAGTGGCATTTTAGTTTTCTAGCAGAAATGGCAGAAGCTTAATTTGAATTTTTTTTAACAAGTCAGTTAAAGATTAATTATAATTAAAAGGTGACTTGTAGGAGAAATCATTCATTGGGAGGCATGTGAAGTCAGTGATTGATTCAGCATAGCTTTTCCAGCTTTGATGTATATGATAAGCATTCAGAAATAAGGGGAAGAAAATAAACGTCAGTATATTAGAACACTTTCACAGATGGAATTGGAACCACTTCCACACTGGCAGAACCATGAAGACAAATTTGTCTTGCTTTTTCTCCGTCACTTATTCCATGAGGTCACAGTCTTTTGTGGAGCGAAAATACAAATTAATCTACTAGGCAACTGAGCATGTGATGAAGTTGGCAACCAGAGTAAGACTTCAGAAATGCCAGAAAATTCACTGTCATGTTCAGCTCCTTTTATACTACTCAGCAAACTCTGGCAAACTATTCTGCTTGATACACCCTTAACACAGAGAGAAGTTTCAAGCAGTTTCCACAGAAGTTTAAAGCTGCCCTCTCCAATGACACTCAAGAGTAGGGAATGAACTAGGAAGGCATAATTTCACTGCTTATCCTAAGCTAGAAGCCCCTGAAAAACTACAATCAGCAGACACAGGTAAGAACAAATCCTGTTCCTTTTAGATGGGAGGAATGAAGAAAACAAAGAATCGGAGAAGCAGATCTCACTCTGACAGAACCATCCACTTCTCTTTTGAGCTCCAGGGAAAAGCAGATGAGCAAACCTGGTACAGAGTGGATAAAATGGCTCCAGTACCAGACTAATTAAACAGGTTGCAACATGTGACAAAAGGATTATTAGCGAATGTTAAAGAAAAAAAAAATTTGGGCTTGATCTTCACATCTCATGTTATCTATATAGAAATTTAACAATCTATTATTTAAAAAACTGCTAAACTGATGCATGTACAGATGCTGTTATCTGTCACCCACCAAGTCACAGCATAATCAGAAGCAAAGCCTGCTCCTTTTATTCCACCCTCTCCTTTGACCACAGCCTGGCCCAGTGGAACTGAGTGATGCAAAAAGCAGAGGGCTCTGCTCCCCATTCAGTCAGCCCTGCTAACTGCTCAGCCAGCCCTTGGCCTGCCTCCAGGATGCCACATGGGCAGCCAGTGGTGAAGGGAAGACTTCTGAAAATGTGAGTACTTGTCCCTGAGCCCAGACTCTGGCAAAGAGGAAACCTCATCTCATCTGTCCACATTGTGTGAAAGGAAGATGTAAAAAGAGAGACCAAAAAAAAAAAAAAAAGAAAAAAAGCCAAAGAGCAAATCCCCGTCTCCCATAGGAAAACACAGTGGTGCTGCAGCCAGTAGAACTGCACAGGCAAAGACAAACACTTCATTAGGAGACACTAACCCCCAGCATGGGCTGCAGTCAGAAGCAGATGAGGTGAAATCAGGTTCTGGGACTTGGATGCTTTGCAGCTTTGTGATTGCCAAAATAATAATCAGACTAGAAGAGCTGAAGCATGTGAATATTTCAAGTCACAGGGATGCTAGCACTAGCAGAAGTGCTGCTGCCTGTGAACCTACCCTCTTGGCCTTTTATGAATAATGAACAAAACCATCATGAAATGACCTCACTTGTTGTATAGGTTTAAATGTATCTTTTATTTAGAGGGAATAGAAAATATTTTGGTGAGCACTGTACCCCTTTAGAATCAATTCAGCACAGGGAGAAACAAATTATCCCAAATTGCTCTTGTGAGTGGGGCAGGATACATCAGAGAAACCATCTGCATGGCTTCATACACCTCACCTCCCCAAAAAAAAATAAGAAAACAGCATTTCCTAAGAAAAAAAAGATGTAGCTGTGAATTCTTTTGTGCTGCACAGCATGATACTCTGTAGTAAAGACCCTGGATCAGGCCGTATAATTTCTTTTGCTATGTCTTAACAATTCAACTAAACCTTAAAATAAAAGTTCTTCAGTGGTTTACTTGAAAAATCTTTTCCCCATACAGTTTTCCCTTACAGATTTATTTTTTTTTTTTTTATGTTCATGCTGCTTTTTGAATTCAATGGACACAAATATGCAACATGTAGCAATATCATTGCAGGATATGAGCTATCTTCTAGTCTAATCTCATTTATATTATTACAGCAACACAGTAATTTTAAATACCAGGAATCTAAATTCTAAGATAAAATGAGGTCATACTGAAAAGAAATATCAGTCTTCTCTTTCTACTTTGAAATATCAGGATATCAGAAAGCTGATTCTAGACCAGTAACTATTAGCAAGTCCAAATTTCAGAATTTTTAGGTGATATTTAAGCTGCTACAGGCTCAACAACAGCAGCAGCAGCTACAAGGAGTTCCTAATTTATAAGATGACATAGCAAAGACAAATGCTATCTGCCAGCACTGGGTGACTCCCAGCCAGTGCTATAACATGCACTGTGCTCTGGGAAATACACTGCAAAGCAGCAGGTTGAATGGCATTCAAGAGACCACAGCTATATTCCTTTGGAGCAAAACTTGTATGAGTTTTATTTTACATGAAAAAACTCTGAGAGATTCCTTCTGAAATGTACTGCTCCAGCCACAAGAGCTACTTGGAATAACTACTCCACAGTGGTTGTACAGGCTTCGCTGCACACCAGCATGCTCCCCTTCCCTACAAGGCAGCACAAACAAATCTTTGAAAACACCTGCTCAAGATGATTGGGCCATTTCTTTCTTCCATTTATTTCTAATACGTGCTAGAACAAGGCTAACTCCTCCATAGCTTTTGGCTGCATCTCTTTTATCCTCTCAAATTCAAGTCACATGCCAGGCATACCTAGACAAGTCAATACTGTTACAAAGCTATAAAATGTCTAAAATTCCCACTTAACTTTAATACAGATTAATTTTTTTTTCTATTAATATTCCTACCATTTTCTCCATTGCTTCTAGTTACTCCCTGAATTCAGTAAAGATCTAAAGAGTGGCTGAGCTGGAAAAGAAAATATTTCTCCCTTATATTGATACAAGTGGATACACTTCTCAGCAGGCTGCAGGATTGTGGGCAGGGTAGCATAAATGAAACATCCCCTACCACTCCGTACACTGTCCCTACTGCGTACATTCAACTACTATTACTCGTGTAGCTGGCAGTATAGCACCTTCTGGCACTCCTGAATAAACTAGGACTACACAAAATAAGACCATGCAACTTTTCACTCAGTTCATCATTCACTTGATTCAACTTTCTGCAGATTTCTTTAATTCTCATGTTTGCAATCTACCTCAAGAATACTGCATTAGCTTCTCTGAAAATGATTACTACAGCCACTCTACCTGAAACTTAGCAAAGAAAGGGCTCTGTGCTGACCCACACTGAGATAGTTTTTAATCTTCATTTTAGAAGAAACTTACCCAGGAGGAGAAAACTGGGTAGAAGATATATAGCATCACAGAGGTAGAGAAGGATTTATTAAATTAAGCAGTACTAATTTGTACTACACTCAGTTTTCAATCAGCAAGTAGACTAGGAGATACTCTCCATACCTCTTTACCTTATTTTTTTTTTTTTAATGTATTCTTTAGTCTGCAATAAAAGCAATAATTTTGGGTTTTGGAAAGGGGTGACCATTGGTCTGATCCACTGACTCTCATCAAAAACAGATTTAACAACAGTATCCTGAAAGTGTTTCAACCAGACAAAAGCATCAAGCAGCTTGTTAATGGAGAAAATTCAAATTAAACCAGAAAAAAAATACCTTTTTTTTTTTATTAAAACACAAATGTTTCCATTTTTTTTCCTTTTAATGTCTTCCACATATTTCTTTGTCACGCAGTCAGTATCCCTTTCAGCCTAAGAAATCTCCTACTGATCATGCTAAACACTGGATCAGAGAGCATGACAAGGAGTCAGCTCATGAGGCTCAGGCAGCAGTTGTATAAATACCTAAATCATTGCTGATGACCAGAAACTCCCTGGGAGTAGAAGAGATGCTATAGAACAGAATTCATCTGACTTTTATACAAATACTTTATGAAAGAGAACTCTTCCTCTGGAAAATGCTTATTTCTTTCTAGCAACTCTTAAGTCAGACATTGATGCCTGCGTTTGGACACTTAAATGATAAAATTGCTGTGGCAATTCAGCCCTGAACATGATCTGTGCTTTTTTTTTCCCCTAGAATTTACACAGCCTGTAGCACATCACCTGCTGCTTTAAAGAAAAACAAAACAAACCAAACCAACAAACAAATAGCTTTCTTTTGAGTGACCAGCTTGAGAGACAGGGAAAAACTTAAGTATATGCATAAACATTTGAATGAATCAATGTGCTTGTCTCTGTTTTTCTCACACCTGGAGAATAACCATCAGCTTCCAAGTTAAAAAATAGTGCCTGTAGGCAGCTCAGGTAGATGCAAACCACCTTCTTCAGCTTTATTTAAAAACTACCAAGTTAGGAACAATTCATTCTTTTGTGATATTATAGAGAATTAGTGGAATTAAACAGTAAGAACCCAAGAAAATTGCAATGGATTGAGTAAAGTTAGTTTGTAAGAAATCCGCCTGATTGACTTTTTCTCCAGCATTCCTTACTCTTACAGTTTTGAAGGCATGGTCACTAACCACACAACTCTTAGTGTCATATTTCTGGATAACTTATATTTCTCCTTTGAAGTAGTGTTTTCTGTAAAAATCCTGTGTGTTTGATTACATTCAAGATTAGAAACAAAGTCTAAGCACTGACAATGTACTACTAAATCCCCCTAACTTTGCTTTCTCTTTTGTGATTACCAAAGGCTCAATTCCACATCCAGTCAAGATAATTGAATAACATGGGTAACAGAACACAGCCCTGACAAGACCTTGGACTGACCTTGAACTCTGGTGTGCTCACCATATACAAAGCCTCTTTGCATAAAGAATAAATTCTAAGTGAGGAAATAAATTTTAAATATTGCAGTAAAATTGGCCCAAAAGAGTAAGATTTTAAAGTCAGTACTGCTGTTGAGCTTGCTCTATCTAAAGTACATCATCACATGATGCTTAGACCTGTATTGCACTAAATATATATGAATTATTTCAATATGTTACAATAGATGAACACCTCATGCAACATATTTTTCTGTGACCCATTTCTCAGGTTTATTTTATATTGCAGAGTCTACAGAGCAAACATAGTATTTTCATCCACTTTACTCTGCCAAAATAGCAGCTAAGAGATATGTATGCATCTATTATATACTCATTTATTAAGCAAGATTACATATGAGGTATTTCATCATCCAGAAAGAAATTAGTAGACAGTTGCTCTAATATTACTGCGCAGAGTGATGAGTCTTTAGCTTTGGGTTATGCAAGTTTAAAACTAAGGTAAGCACTTTATAATATCTATTTTACAATGGGACCAGAAATGCTTCTGGGACACCCTCTGTAATGGTTAACTTCAGAGCCAAAAAGTCAGTTTTCTTTGGAGAAAGCAAAGAAAGCAAGGTGCTCCCAGTGCTTTTTAATATATATATATATATATAATTATTTTTTTAATGGAAAATTGCATTATTTCCCACTGTCAGCCAGCTCAAGGCACGCAAGAGTGTCTGCTATCATTTGCTTCTGTTTGGGTTCCTCCCAGGACAAGGTGAAAACAAGGACTGGTAATCATGACAGCAGAAGCCTTACCATTTTTTAAAGCATTTTTTAAAAGATTTCAAAAGGCAAGAGACACTTTTAATATACCCAGACATAACCTGTGTACTCTTCTTGAAAATAAAGTTTGTAATTAAAGTTGGCATTTCTGAACAGCCTGCTAGTGATGGCCATCTTGATAATGAAGAAGACATTGTGATGCTGACATAAAATCCATGGGTAAGAGCTGGTGTCTCTCTCACAGAAAGCAGGCAAAACAAATGTGAGTATCTAAGATGGGCTAGAGGGAACATAACTGAAAGATGTTCAAAGATGTTCAGGAAAGACAAGTGGTCATGTAGCAAGAGCAAAGAGAAAGAGGAAATGAATCAAGGAGTGTAAAACCACTGCTTTGCTTCCTCACAAGCTTTTCCTGTCATTTCACCCTCCTTCCATTTGTTTCTACATACTGCAGAGCAGCAAATATTTTTATATTTTTAATATTCTAACAGAACGACCTCCAAAAGCAAGATAACAGGAAAGTGTCAAACTCCAATATTCAGTGCAAGCCACTGGATGGGAAACAGAAAATAGTTTGTTTCTCCAAAACCACACAATTAAGAACTAAAAAGCAGTAAAATGCACCTAGTTTTTATGCAAGTCACTTTCTCAATAGAAGGGTGGAGCAAAATCAGATGACTTTTTAAAAAAATATATTTTAAGTAGCATGAGTATTATAATTTTGGAAATCACTCAGACATATTTCATCTTGCATATTTTCATTATTTACTGTGCTATATAAAAAAGGATCTTGGATAGTCCAGTTATGTAAGTAATTTAATATTTTATAAAGTAACTCAGCATTACCAGGAAAAGACCTTAAAACTGCCAAAAGGTATACACCGCACAGAATCAAATTTATATATAGCTAATTCTTTTGAAGGAGGAAGAATGAGTTGAATACATCAAGTTTCAAGCCCGCATTACCAGGAAGTATGTTAACCTATTACGCTTGGCTTCTCAATGAGTAAAAGCAAATCAGAATCTTCGATTCCAGTCCTCTTAAAGAGATTTTTTTTTTTTTGAACAGATTATAACATTTCACCTTGTTTTAAGCACTTTTCTGCAAACAAGCAAGAGGCAGGCAACATTGCAGTTACAGGTGTCAAGAAGTGTCAGGAGGTTCAAACACAGGCTGAAAAGTAGGAATACCACTACTATATGAAATGATTGCTGGAGCATTCTGGCGGAAGTTTGCAACATACTGTTACAGACTCATATGCATCTTCAATTCTCACCTTCAAATGGGAATAGAATTAAAGTAGGGTAAGGATAATGAGAAAATCCTTTTGTATTTGAAGATGTAATTCTGCTCAGTATTTCTTACCAAGACCACAATTAATTTATATTAAAGTATAGGGAGCAGAGCAAAATAAAGAGAACACACTTTGGAGTATGGAACATTTCCTTGGAAAGAGATGAAATGGTAAAGACAAACCCTAGGTTCTTATGTCTCCAATGTTTGAACTGTTACTTTGACTCAAGAACAATGAATGAGAAAGCAAACAAAACCAGAGACAAAAAGTATGGACTATACAAGAAAGACTCCATTAGAGCTAATCAGATTCACCCTGAAGAGCTCTGCTTGAAAGAATCAGTTTTGGATCACCAGTTTCTGGAGGAAAATCAAATCCTTAAAGAAAGTTTCAATAGAAGAAAAAGTAAGATACATTAGGTTGAAAGGGTGACATACACCGTATCCAGGCAAGATAAACAAGCATGGGTGAATGGGGGAGGGAGAAGGGACAGAATAAATAAATGCATGTTCAGATCTCAATACAATTAGCATTCCTGTGACAAGTCGTAGTTCTGAAAAAGAAGCAGTGTAAGTCCAGCCAGCAGAGATCTCAGATATGTGTTCACCTGCTATTCCATCTGGCGAGCCAAGACAAAGCCAGCTGCCCCATGAGCCAGGAGCACTACTGGGAAGGGTGGCAGAAATCACAAAGCTCCAGAAAGCAAACTTTTGCCTTTGTGCTTGCCCATCCCCGATTAATCTGACAGAGATCCTGGTTTAAACCCAATTCTGTTGAAAACAATCCTCCATAGATTCTCTGCAATGAGGAGGGGTAAAGACACAACTATAGTTGTAGAATAGCATAGGTTGTTAGAAGCTACAATAAATAACAAAAAAGGAGATACAAATAAATGAAGGGAAATCAATACAGCTTTTCTAAAGACAAGTGGTGTAACACAGATGAGCTGCACTTTGGTTCTGGAGAGTCAGAATACCTGAAGAAATTCTGGTGGTTTTATACATCTACTAATTCTAAAATCTTCAATATGGCTGGTCACCAAAGACTTTTAAAGAAACTAAGCTGCCACAAAATAAAGCACTGGGGCTGGGAGCAGCCTGATAAGGACTGGTGTGCCCATTCAAGCCAAAAAAGATGAGTCTTAAACCCTGCACTACTCTGGGACTACCCTGGCTGAAATGCACTTTGGTGAGCACTGAGCCTCAGACACACAGTGGCCTGTTTCCCCAACCCCACACCTCTGATTCCCTCAGAAGGAAAACAGGACACACTGGGTGAAGGGAATCACTGAACCCTCTAACCAAGGTCTTAAGGCAGACAGGTATTGACCCCAGTACCATGGAGCAAATGTCAGCATGAGACACAGTGCTGCTCTGGCTCCAAACAAGGGACAAAACCCCTGCAAATCCAGCTGTAAATTGTTATTCTGGTCTTCTGAGCAATGCAGAGCATGATTATACACTTGATTCTCATGCTGTCAAAGAGTTGCTGCTTTATGTCCAACTTACTTCATATATTAATATTTCCCTAGAATACCACAACCCTAAGCTAGAAACCTATGTGTGAAATAATGGTGTATAGAAAAATCGAAACCCATAAGATGCCCACATTAGTAAGTCACAATTTCATTCTTTAACTCAAAGCAGGACTGGTCTCAGCTGCTTACTTTCAATTTAATTTTAAAATCTCACCCAATTTTACAGCTCCTCTTGCCACTGGAAGGCTTAATTTCAATGTATCTTATGCCTTTCTGAAAGTTTCTTGGCAGATCGTCTTCCTGTTCTCTATGATAAATCTTGTAGTAATTTCTCTTTCCCAGTGATGTTTATTCCCTCAAATATTTGCAGAGCATTGTCAAGTCACCTTGCAATCACTGCTTGGAGCATCCCTATCTCATTTGCAGCCTTTCTGCACAAAGCAAGTCAATTCTTCCATCCCTCTTTACCATTTATCTTGTTCATCTTGTCAATTAATTTCTCTGACCTCTCCTTTCACTTTATTTAATTTTCCAACACGCCCTTGTGAGGTAAGTACAGATTAGCAGCCTCCCTCCCTCTATACTGTGCAATCAACATAGGACCAGTGATGAGTTGTTTCACTTGGTCACACACAAAACAGAGGAACATGGCCTGTGCAATGCAGCTGTTTGAAAGAGATTTAGGTCACTCTTTGTGTCACTTAAAAGGCTGACCATTACATGGATGGAGGATTAGATTTCCTCCCAAAACACTTCTCTCCAGTGTGTGTTCAGGACAAGCACGCGCCCAGCTTCTCCTCTGGCATATGGATGCTGTCACAGAATGGGACACTAAACTCAGTCTTTTCATTGCTTTGTGTTCTTTTCTATGTTCCTTTTACTAGGCTGGGAGACAATACTGCACTTCCCTACACTCCCCCCTTTCTCTGAACAAAGATATTATATTTGGTCAAGGGGAAGATAATGGAGTTTTCTATCTTTCTGTGTGGGTATGGTATGCAGTGATTTTCCATTTCATTCATATGCTCTGTAGGTTACCTCCTAGTCTGACAAGAAAATAAAACACAGTTATACAGATATATTTAGATTTTTTAAAGACTTGGATGTCACTGGCATATATAAGATCACATTCATCCCAATTTATCAGAGTAGCAGCTACACAAGTATAGTAAGGAACTCTATTATCCTGTCTTTAATTTACTCTCAAAGAGTACATCTTTCACCAAATCCATATCAGAGACCCCTTTCTCATTTATTTCAGAAGAGAGGGGAGAGGTCTCTATCTGATCTGACAATGGAGCTATTTGGCTTAGCCCAGCTATTAATCCATCTGACAGCTTTCCTATGAAAAGGCAGATTTTCCATCCTCCACTCCAATTTATTTCATCATCTGCACTTTCCTTCTCTCATCCCTGGTTGGTGGCAATAATAAGAACTGTCTAGAAATATATATAAATACGGCACACGTGCACAGATACAGGTAAAGCGGGCAGCATGGGTGTGATAAGAAAGCAATTCTGTTTTAAGAAGATTTTTTACCACAGTTATTTTCCTTATGAAAACTTAAATCAGTCATCATCCTTTTGAAAATATCCCAACACAAAATTCTGGGTTTTTTTAATAAAAAAGCTAGCTGGGTTTTGTGTGTGGTGGGGGGTAATTTGCTTGAGTTTTTTATGTTGTGGTCTGGCTTTACATCAGCCCCTGTTACAGCACTTCTCTGATCTCAGTGAAAAATACTATACTATAATTTTGAAGAGATTTATTCATTGTGCTATAGTCCAGGTATTAGGTTAAGAATAGAGACAAGTATGAATGCTGAGCTCTCCTGTCTGGCCTATTGCTTTGCAATTATCCTTAGATGACAGTGTTTGATCAGGCCTAGGGTTAGACAAGTATAAATCTCCATGGAGAAGGAGGTTTCTTGGCCCTTTTACATTTTTTAGTAAGAAAACCTGCTATGTGGCTACTGACAAAATAATTTATAGTCTACAAAATATTGATATTTTTAATATTTTTATTTCAAAATGCCAAACTTGTTAAACATTTAGCTAAAATGGATTTATAAATAAAAGTTTTGAAAAGAATTCCAAATTCTCTGCCTTTTTTCAAAACTTTTTGGGTGGAAGACAATATTTTTCAGATTCAAAATAGGATCTTATTTCCAAAGATAGTATAACTCTACCAATACAAGTATCTCAGTTTTTAAAAAATATATTTATGATATTTATCTGACATTACTGTGGATCAGATATAAATTATTCTAAGCCAAGTGTAGGCAACTCTCAACTAAATGCTCAGTCACTCTTCCTGACTCTGCAGCTTGGTTCATCGTTTGCTCTCTGAGCTCTTTTTACAGGTGGCAGTTTAGCAATATTTCAAATGAGGTGAGGAGAGGAAAAAGATTTTTCCAATAATGACAAGCTGAGCAAAAGACAAGACAGTTTGTGATTTTCCTACTTACATATCTACATGTCAGCTCCAAAACCACTTTAAAATATTTTCCATGCATGCAATCAAACACCTGCATTTTCATCAAGCTACTTCAGTTTCTTAATTGAAAATGGAAATGTGAAAATGGAAAATGTGTCAGCCATGCTGGGCATCTCCTATAGGCATTTTAAAATATTCCATTTTCTTGCCAGTTTTTCATTCTCCTCTAACTCCAGATGTTAAGACCACACTGTGCAGTACATGGGTAAAAGGCATTGCTAAAAGGAAATTCTACCATTCCACATGCTTAATGCAGCCATTTGAACAGTCTTCCTACATCATTATGAGTCAAGTTAACAGGAGAGGCCTTGAAAATAATGTCATATCTGGAAACTGCATGAAAGGGTATAAAGATACTGAACAAAGTTCTCTCTGGAAAGGCATAGCAGTTTCAGCCATGCTAGAGTGAGGTCTACCACCATGCCTGGGGCAGAATCCTGCTGGGGCACACATCAACAAATGTTGTTTGTTGCTATGGAAATTTTTTTGTCTTGGAAGGGTTTGATTTAACATGTTCAAGTTTAAACTCCTGCTTTAAATCCTAGCTAAAAAGGTTAAAACACTCATTCAGGTTATGGGTTTCATACGAACTAGAATAGTCAAGGTGGAAAGAGTCTGAAACTCCCTGCACATCCCCAGGAAACTGCTAAAAGGATCCTGTCTTCCTCATTAGTAAGTCCCATTTCTGGCTTTGCTGAGACAATATTCAAAGTAGAATCATTTTAAAGAAGGGCATAAACCAATGATACTTTGGGACACGTCAGTGACCACATCTGAATGTTAAAACACTTTCTGTCAACCTCCTGTCAAAGCATCATTACAACCACTGGTATGCTCCCATCTCTGATGTCAATGGAGTTCCCTAGAGGAGAATTAGCTCATGCTATAAGTTCAGAAATAGGAATTCAATTGTAAACTGCAAAGTTTCCCAAAAAAACCTGAATATTCTGTCACTGGTGACTTTGTGTACTCATTTTACTATTTTCTAAGCTTTTTTCTCAGCTAAGATTTGAGGTGTCCTTTTCTGCCTCATGCCAGTTCAGTAACACACACACAAAAAAAGCTACCATGGATTGTTTTCCTTCTTCTTTTAATGATCCTCAGTAGCAACAACAAAGTCTGTCTGCTCACCACCACTCTCAGCTGTCTGAACTGACAGCCTCTTAAGTCCTGCTGTGGCTGAGCTGCCCTGAAATTCTACCACACAATTTCTAATGCTTCCTAAGCACAACTTGTTATCTTAACAAATCTTGAAGTAAGAATGGACTTGTGCTTTATAATAGAGGTTATATGCCAATTTATCAGCAACTTCAGAAAGGAAAACATTGAAGAAGACAAAAAAATACACATTTTCAAGTATGTCTCCCAGCCCCAACAAACACTCATGGTAAATTTTGGTCCTTTTCAGGTTCATCTGTAAATGTCTATCTTCTATATAATGTTTCCTCAGTACCCTTAATTGGGGAAGGCAAGAATTACTGATGACGTGCAAACATCGGGACATTTATTTGTTATTTCTACAAACTTACAGCTCAAGTGCATTCTGGTTTGAAGGCAGCTCCCAGAAACCTTTGGTGATACAAAAATGAAGCTAAAAGGATCTACAGACCCTTGATAAATTTTAAACTAGTTTAAATATTTACCTCAAATTAATTCTTTTCCTTCCCTAAAGCAGTATTGAAAAAGGGGGCTAGGAAAAAAAAAAAAAAATGTTCCAATGAGTTTTCAAACTGAATCCTTAACTAGCTCCTAGATTTGTTACTTGTAAACCAGTCTTCTGACTGATTAAGCTCCTTTGGGTAAATATGTTTGCTTTCATGTAAAATCAGCTTAAAACAAATTATGAAAACTTGCCTTAGCAATTCTTTTTCAGATCTATCTGCTTCTTTCAGTACTTGAAGGTTTGTCCTTGGCTTTGGCAGTATATGCTTTATAAGACCTGAACCTTGCACACTGCTCAGCAAAATGGGTGACCTAGTCCTAGCACCATTTAAGCAGGCAAAGCAACAGAATGAAGACTTCTGAGAATGGTTCACAGCGACAATGCCTGATGCAGACAGAAAGGTGCTGTGTTCTTTATTTTGATATGAAGCTTACTGAAATTATGGATCACTGCTCCTGTGTTGAAAGCTGAAACCAAACACAGATCGTGACTGACCGTTTAAATCTTTCACTTAAAGTGGTACCACCATATTTATTTTTTTTTAAATCTTTTTAGAGCTTTGGCTTTTGAAAATTTATGATAGCACTTTCACTTTGATTTGGAAAGGGGAAAAAAGTCAATGTATCTCAATGTTCAAGCTATTTCCTAATCAGGTCTCTTACATCAGGCTAGTCCCTAGCATGCAGAGATCCCTACTTCTGAAAACCCAGGATTCCTCAAAGTTCTTTGTATGAAAATGCAAAGTAGCTTGTGTCATTTGTGATTATCTGCATACATGACAGACGTACGTGCTTTCCTAGGCACTCCATAAAATTGCTTTCTTTCCTACCTTTTAAAAACTAAATGAGCAAAAGAAATTATAGGAAATGTGACGAGTGGCACAAACTGTTTTGGAAAATATGCCACATGCAGCTAAAGCTTTATTCCATTTTTGGATTGAGGCCTCAGAATCACATAGCTACCCTGATCTCTCTGAAGTCATAAGACCATTAAGAAGAAACTGATGCCTTTAAGTTTTAAAATGTTAACCAACTGATTGCATGGTTGACAGAGCAGCTCATTGCTGTTTCCTAATGCTCAGAGGACCCAATCTGGTAGTGGTGTTATCCACTGGGGTCCCCTGCTCAGCCTGCCTTCTCCAATGCCAAAAGCCAGCACTCCTTGAAAGAAGCAGTACTCGTAATCAAATTTGAATATCCCTGAACATGTTACTCAGAACTAAACCAGACAAAACCACAAAGCTTTGCCTACATAGAGATTCAAACCAGCTTTGGAAGTACATGATGCAATAATGCTAAAAGTGAGCAACTAGATAAATAGCAAGCAATTCCTCCCCCTTGCCTGACTGCGACCAAAACCAGGTTCTGAATTAACAGTGCTTGGTAGTTCCATCAGGCCCTACACCCTTCCAACTATTTGTGATTGATCTGGGTTGAATAAGCAGAAAGAACAGATGGTACCCATTTCTTCCAAGTCTGATAGGAAGGACATTAGCAGGGTAGCATAGGATTTGCTTCTGCAACTGTTAATCAGGTGTGAGTCCATGTTCTGCAACATACAGACGTGACAGACCAGAATTGTGCTGTCCTTTCAAACCAGAGTTGCAGGAATGTCATGGGTTCATCAGTAGCAGTCATTTTTTCTCCTCCTTAGTAGCTGGTGTAGTGCTCTGTTTCTAAATTTCAGCCTGGAAACAGCACTGGTAACAGCAATGTTTTTAGTTGCTGCTCAGTAATATTTACTCTGACCAAGGACTTTCTGAGTCTCATGCTCT
>JASSUY010016646.1:0-11845 GCA_032466535.1 Forpus xanthops | reverse complement strand
GCATCAGCCCACCTCACAAGTGTGTCAAGGTCCCTCTGGATGGCATTCCTTCCCTCCAGTGTATCAACAGAACCACAGTTTTGTGCCATCAGCAAACTTGCTGAGGGCGCATTCAATCCTGTCCACATCACTGACAAAGATGTTGAACAAGACCAGTCCCAACACCTATCACTGAGGGACACCACTCATTACTGGTCACCAGCTGGACATTGAGCCATTGACCACAGCTTTGGCTTCCATGATCTTAAAAGTCTTTTCCAACCTAAATAATCCCATTAAAAAAACAGAACAAAAAAACCAGCCAATCAACCAAGCACAACCCCCCCACTGCCCCCCACCACCTCCACCCACAAAAAAATAGCCACCAAAATTATCCCAAATTCAATCAGCCAAAATTCTTCTCATAATGATTAACATCACAGCTATGATTTGCATTCAACACAAATTACTGCTGAAAGTTTTCTTTAAGGTCTTGCTTGAGTATTGCTTTCATACCTGTTTCCACTGAAAATTAGGCTTTGTTATACTGTCTGTGTTGTGTGGCTGTCTGGCTTTGTCTTTTCCCCTAACAATATATTCAGTCATCGGTGGCTGTGAAATTTAACAGAATGATAGAACTTCTGAGACTATGCCTATATTGCTTAAGGGGAAGGTCCTTTGTCTTGGAAATTATCCATTTTTGAGAAATTTCTAGGAGATACTCCACTTGTAGCATCCCCTCATGTCAGAAGCATAGCAGGGAGAAGAGAAAAAAGACTGGGCAAGTATACTGACATCCAGATATTAAGCTGTTAGTGAACAGCACTTTTTCTTATATATGTTATGTATCACTGATGGGCTCAGCTTTGACTGGGCATGGGTCCCTCTTGGAGCCAGCTGGAAATCTTTCTGTTGGACATGAATCTTCTCACAAAAGCCACCCCTTCAGCCCTATTGCTAACAAAATCTTGGCATTTAAACCCTGGACATCTATATTGTTACCCTACATGCTAATCAACCACAGATTCTCATATCTAGTCCAGGTGAGGGTGCCCTCAGTCTGTGTTTGCTCTATAGAGCTATCATGCTGACAGAAGGGCTGCATCTGTCCTGCTGTTAAAATACAATGTTGTCATTTCCATTATATGAAGAAACTTTGCTTTAAGTAGGAAAAACTTTGTGAGCCATTTTATCATCATCTAGATATCCTCTCTGCCCCAACTTCTTGCAACAAGTATATATTACATTTCTCATATATAATTCACAATGAAGAGATGTCACATTTGCAGTAAATTACTACAGAGCAATTATCATCCATTTTTGACAGGAAAAAGAAAACAAAACAAAAAAAAAATTAAACTTTATCCTTCTATAAGTAGCAATACTATTCCTTCATGAGAAAATATCTTTTATTTCAGTGTTCTGTAAGAATAAAACTGTAAACTAGAACAGCGTACAGCTTAGCCCCTTGGGGCATCTGTAGGTGAGTTTTGTGGTGTTTTTGGCTTTTCTGTTGTGATTTAAAAGTAGTAAAATTATTTAAAATATAATCATATGTAAAAAATAAAAAAAAAACAAAAAAAAAAAAAAACAACAGAATAGTTGTATAAATAGACTATTTTGACTGATATATGTAAATGTCCAGGTGTCTGGGATTGGTGCGAGGGTGGAGTAGGCCTATCCTTCCTTGCTCCAGCTCAAGGGTGCATGAATAAATCCACCAGGCAGAGCGGCAGGGCACCTGCAACAGTCAGTAAGGGCTGACAAAATCATAGAGGCAGGAACAGGTATGACTGCTTGATTTTGTTCTCTTTTCTTTGCAAAATACAAAGAAAAAGGAGTTTTTCCAAGCACAAAAGAGTAAACCCTTACTGGCAGTGACTATAGGGTTGTTTTGGCCCCTTCTCAACATGTGGGACACCCTCAGAGAACAGCAAGTTGATAGAGATGTGCAGTGCTCCCTTGCCCAGGCAGCAGGGCATAGCAGGTGGAGCCTGCTGACCTGTGATGTGGTCCTGTCTGAAATCTGAGCAGTAGCATTCCTCGCTGTCTCTTGCTAGTAACCCAGGTTGACAGGCAAATCATGCTCCCAAAGCACAGATGCTGAGCTGCTCAGAACTGCACTGCTTCCTGGACTGAGACCCTTGTTCTGTAAAAGACTGTGTTGAGCTCTCCTGGGCCATCCTGAGCTGCTTGTGCAGGGGATAAAGATCTGAAGACATCAGGCTAGATTCCTTCAGTGCAGGGCCAAAAGAGTTTTGTCTTTTTGTTATTGTCATTCTTGGTTTTGGTTATATTCCCTCAATTATCTCAGATGAAGTGTGAGTCTTTTAAGAAGTGCCAATGTATCAGTGTCTAAAGGAACAAATCCTTGCTATGTCTTTAGAATTCAGGCACCACCAGTCAGCACTAAGCTTGCCAGCTGACATGAGAAGTGCAATTTTGCCTCTTAAAGTAGGTAGCATGTCAAAGCACTAAAAATTGTGAGTCTCACAAGTTTGCTGGGGTGTCTGCTCAGCCTGGTACAAACAGAGCTTCAAGTGCAAAATGAAACCTGCAAACTTTCCTCCTTTCAACAAAAGCAGGTGCATGCTTTCTGCCTTGGACCATACCTGTGCATCACATAAATATTTCTTTTATTCAGAGCAGCACTCAGAGTTTTGAAAGATGGACAGTAGAATCTGCTACAACTTCGTTAACTTGCTCTTCTTGCCTTCTTGGGTTTTATCAGCTACCCATCCCTGAGAGGGGAAAATCTGCCTCTGACTTTCTCCTTTTCTTGCCTTGTTGGCCTTCCCTTCTTTCTTCACAGCCTGCTTTTATCTTTGTGCTACTTTGTTTTTCCTTTCTCTGTGAGGAGCCTGGCAACTTTTCTATTCAACAGTATTGTTAGGGAGAGGAAGCCATGAAAAATTTCAGCAAATTCTTCTCTTAATCAAAGTTAACTCATTTTATTGTCATTCTCTAAACAAGCTCTTCAGGTATTCAAGCCATATGGCAGTCTACCGTGCTTCTTAGAGTAACTGGAGGCACCCATAATGGAAATGTAGAAGTTAGTAGGTGGCAAGGGCCTGGCTGGAAGAGGAGGCAGTATTTTGACCAATTGCTACCTTAGATCTTGTCCTGGGTTCAGCAGTAGCAGTCATTTTTTTCCTTCATAGTAGCTGGTGCAGTGCTGTGTTTTTGATTTTCAGCCTGGGAACAGCGCTGATAACACCGATGTTTATAGTTACAGTTTAGATTGTTTGGCTTGACCAAGAACTTTCTGAGGCTCTGTCAGGGAGGAGCGGAAGCTCGGAGGAAGCCGAGACAGGGCATCTGACCCAAAAAAGCCAAAGAGGTATTCCATTCCACAGTATGTCATGCCCAGGATGCAAAAACTGGGGGCTAGAACCCAGAAGAGTTCAGTTCACAGCTCGGTTATTGGGTGGTGAGCAGTTGTATCCTCTTCTCTTGAATTTCCCTGGTCATTATTATTATTGGTGGTAGCAGTAACAATTTATGTTGTACTTTAGTTACTGGACTGTTCTTATCTCAACCTGTGGGAATTACATTCTTTCAGTTTTTTTCCCCATTCCTCCCTTACCTCGGAGTGGGGGGGAACAAAGAGAGAGGAGTGAGTGAGCAGACTGCGTGATTTATGGCTTAAACCATGACAGATCTGAAAGGCACATCTCTTACCTCTGTTGTTTCTGCTTTCACTCCCGGTGCTGTCAACTCATTGGCCAATGCACTAGCAAACCCAGTCAACTTCTACCCAAAGAGTTCCCTGTGGTGCTCAGTGAGGAGCTCCACCAGCTGTGTCACCTGCACGCAGTAAACCACTGCCTTCCACTCAGTGACTGAAATTGAGTCAAACAACCTCTCCCAGACTTGACCCTTGGTTTTGTGCAGAAAGCTGCAGCTGTGGGGCTGATTTTCCAGAAGCCACCCCACAAATTTTTGCTGAAGAGGGACAGGCAGGGAGGTAGGTATGAACAATAAAACTCAGGTGGGTTTGGAAGACTGTAGGCAGCTGGTAAGCATGGCCACCTTCTCTGTCATCTGCACCAAAAAATAGTCACAAGATCAGCTTTAGCCTTATTCTGGCCAACTTCCAATTAAAATTTGGCATCTACCATGAGCCAGCAGTGTGAGCTCGCAGCCCAGGAAGCTAATTGTATCTTGGGCTACATCAAAAGAGGCGTGACCAGCAGGTCAAAAGAGGTGATCCTGCCCTTCTACTCTGCTCTCCTGAGACCTCCCTTGGAATATTGTGTGCAGTTCTGGTGTCCTCAACATAAAAAGGACATGGAAGTGGTGGAACAAGTCCAGAGGTGGGCCATGAGGATGATCAAGGGACTGGAGCACCTCCTGTATGAAGATGAGAAAGTTGAGGCTGTTCATCCTGGAAAAGAGAAGGCTGCATGGAGACCTCATAGCAGCCTTCCAATATCTGAAGGAGGCCTATAGGGATGCTGGAGAGGGACTCTTCATGTAACTGCATGTAACAGGACAAGGGGTGATGAGTTCAAACTTAAAGAGGGAAAACTTAGATTGGATCTGAGGAAGAAATTCTTTCCTGTAAGGGTGGTGAGGCACTGGAATAGGTAGCTCTAGGAAGTTGTGAATGCTCCCTCGCTGGCGGTGTCCAAGGTCGGGTTGGACATAGCCTTGAGTGACATGGTTTAGTGTGAGGTGTCCCTGCCCCTGGCAGGAGGGCTGGAACTAGATGGTCTTGAGGTCCTTTCCAACCCTAACTATTCTATGATTCTATGATTATGTGAAAGAGGCAGATGATTCATAAATTTAAAAGAATATGGAATAAACTTTCTCTCCCTCCCTAAATGGCTACACTCATAAAAGAGAATTCAGACTTTAAGAAACATTTTTCTTAAAGAAAAATCTAATGCTTCTTTAAGAAACATTTCTTAGAACAATGCAAGCAAAAGAGATTGTAATTTTTAGTCGCAATTTTTAGGTTATTTCAGTTTGAAAATAATTGGAAGTGGTTGTCATATTACATCAAAGATAGGAATGCTGCTGAATACTTAGAGAGCAACCATGAAATTTTCTTAGAAGATGTACTGTCAATCAATTTTCTGATTTCTTTATTTTACAAAAAATTTAGATTATAAGTCATACTTTTCCTCCTAATCTGCCATTTTTTCTTTTCTAAGGAAGAGCAAATTCATACCAGATCCCTCATTCCTTCTACCATCAAAGAGACATGTAATGTATTTTGTAAAAAGAGAGTAAGGGATATTTGCAAATCAGGGAAATCCTTTCTCTTATTTTCTCAACAGCTACTGCATAATCTCACTGCAATTTAATAGAAGTTTAGCCCAACTGTATATTGAAAGTATCTTACAGAAACCAGCATCATAGACAAGTACAGTGAAAGCCAATTTGCAATTCATTTACTCACACAGTACTACTTCATTCCACAAGTTGTTCACCTTTTTTGGATTCCTATCGCCTAGCTTTGGCCATATATGAGCATTGTAAATGTTCTGTCTTTTTTACCTAAACTTAGGGGAAAAAGTACAATTGGTGGAATGAAAGACTTCTAGAGAGAGAGTTTTTCTACCTTAAGATAGACCAAATGCTGGAGAAGAGAATTCATCTTCATGAATTCTGAGCCTCTCGAAAGTGTAATCTGAACTAACACATCAGATGTCCATTATTGCTAGTGGTAAGAAGTTCAATTGAAGTGCATAAAAATGGGTCCTACTGCCACTTGAGTTACTGTAGGATATATTGACCTCCATGTTTCTGCTTCAGAAGAGTGCAGATTTTATCTAAGTGGTATGTCATGCAGCATAGTCCCATTCAAGTATTTTGTATAGCCTAGACTATTACAAACCACAGTAGGCACTTATGTGTAAGCAACTGAAACTCTTCTGAGCAGACCAGTATGGTGGCTGGTTTATAGTGAGTATCTAATTTTGATCTATTGTCAAAGATTCCTACCTGTAGATGCATTTATAGATATAGCATACATGTATGTATATAAATCTTATACCCACAGTCTATGTATAGTATTCTGCATAATTTATGTATAACATTCTGTTACACTTCAAACATGTTATAGACAGAAAAAAAAAAAAAAAAACAACCTATAGACAAAATAGGTAGATTTTCAAATACATCCACTGAACATTGTGATTAAGATATTATACTGGGTTTGCTTAGCAAGGTTTTAGTGGCAGGAAGGGTCTGCAGGGGTGCTTTTGTGAGAAGATATCAGGAACTGTCCCCATGTCAGGCACACCACTTCTAGCCATCTCCAAAACAGCCTGGGTACTGGCCAAAGCTGAGTCAATCAGCAAAGCTGGTGGCACTTCTGTGATAACATACTAAAAAAAGTGTAAAACCCACTGTGCAGTAGCTGTGTGAAGGATGAGTGAGCCCCTCTGCTCTGGTGAGACCTCACTTCGAGGATTGTGTGCAGTTCTGGTGTCCTCAACATAAAAAGGACATGGAACTATTGGAACAAGTTCAGAGGAGGGCCATGAGGATGATCAGGGGACTGGAGCACCTCCCGTAAGAAGATAAGCTGAGAAAGTTGAGGTTCTTCCTGGAGAAGAGAAGGCTGCATGGAAACCTCATAGCAGACTTTCAGTATCTGAATGGGGCCTGTAGGGATGCTGGAGAGGGACCCTTCATGAGGACAGGGGATAACGGGTTCAAACTTAAAGAGGGGAAGTTTAGATTTGATCTGGGGAAGAAATTCTTTCCTGTAAGGGTGGTGAGGCACTGGAATGGGTTGCCCAGGGAAGCTGTGAATGCTCCATCGCTGGTGGTTTTCTAGGTCGGGTTGGACATAGCCTTAGGTGACATGGTTTAGTGTCAGGTGTCCCTGCCCATAGTAGGGGGGTTGGAGCTAGATGATCCTAAGGTCCTTTCCAATCCTAACTCTTCTATGATTCTATGATTCTATAATGCTACCATAAACCCTGTCAGTGGCTAATCAGGGAGAGGAAGTGCTCCAGGCACTGGAGCAGATTCTCCTACTTCCCATGGAGCACCACTGCAGACAGATGTGCACCTGCATCCCATGGAGGACCCCATGCTGGAAAATGTGGATATTTTTGAAAGAGGTTGCTGGAAATGGAAAGCCCAAACCAGAGCAGGCTCCAGGCAGGAGATGTGGCCCTTGGAGAGGAGTCCATGACAGAGGACGATCTGTGACCCCATAAGGGACCAATACTAAATAAATCCATTCCTGAAAAACTGTACCTCGTGAAAATGTCCCATGCTGGACTTTTTGAAGAACTACATGGTAAGGACACACACTGGAGAAGTCTGTGAAGGGCTGTCCTCCCGGGGTGAGTTCCCATGCTGGAGCAGGGGAAGAGAATGACAAGGAAGGAGCAGCAGAGACAAAATGTCTTGGCCTAACTGCAACACCCATTCTTCATCCCCCTGTGCTGTTCAGGGAAGAAAGTAAAAGATTTACGCATGAAGTTGAGCATGGTAAGAAGGGACATGTGGAGGGAAAGTGACTTTAGCTTTGTTTTATTTCTCACTATCCTTATCTATTGCAATTAATTGGCAATAAATTAAATAAATTTTCTCAAGTTGAATTTCTTTTGCCCATGACAGTAACTGACATTTTATTATCTCAACTCAGACTTTTAATCATATTCTTTCACCCTGTCTTGTAAAAGGGCGTGATAGAGAGGTTTGATGAGTACCTGTCAGCCAGTGAAGGTTAACACCCCACATTATTTGATATACCATTCAGATCTGACTTACTATTTATTATACAGACTAATATGTGATATGAAATCTACATCCCTCCTTCCTTACCATGTAATATGATAAAAATTCTATAACAAGTTGTTTTGGACAAAAAAAAAAAAAAAGCCAAAAAACAAAATAAAGTAAAATAAATATTCTTCTTTCTATAAGTCAGCTTGTTTTTCAAGGCTGGATGAAAGCGATGAATGTTTTCCTCCAAGTTTTAGAAATCATACATATGCAATGTGAGATTGCTATCTGAGCTACACTTAATGCCATGAGTTAGAGCACCCTTTCTCATGAATTAATGTGAACCCTTTATAGATATAAGCAGGATAAACCCCCCCAGCATTGCTGAAGCATAATGCTAATGTTTTTGAAGATAGTAATAAGTTTGCAGTTATATATTTTTTTTTACTCATGAAGATTGGTCCTGTTTAAATGGAATTGTTCTCTTAAATTACAGAGGAGCTTTTAGTCCCCTGTATTTACAGGTTGTTTTGGTTTTGTGATGTTGATGTTTTCCTTGTTTAAAGAAAGGTATCAGGACCAGCTGATCTCTAGACTGGCCCCAGTGATGCACAGGGGTACCTGTGCCCAGTCCTGTCTCTGGACCTGCCTCTGGCCAGGCTCAGAAACAGTGCCATGGGGGATCTGTCTCCTGGACAGGCCTATTGACTTGTGTCTGGACCCAGTTCTGGACTCAGATCTATCCCACTCCTGACAGACCACCCCCAACCTGACTTGGGTCCTGGTTTATACATTTACTCAGGTGTTATGAGACTGTGCTGGGGTTGCCCTCAGCTTCCATCTTATTACCCTTCCAGGACTAGCCCTGCTTTGCATTCCCTGACAAAAAGTTAAAAAACCAGAATTATATAATATTCCTATGTAGTAGTTAAAATTTTTTTCATCAGTCTCACTGTGTATAAAATACAATAAAAATCGTATTCTTTGCCTAAGAATTATAAGCAAGGTAAAAGCAAAATACTTATTTTTTCTGTAACTGTTGTGAGCAAAACTTTAAAAAAAAAAAAAAAAAAAAAACACAAGAAAGAAATATGAATATAGGAGAAAGTATGAAGGTGGTTAAACTAATGAATGTGGTTAATATTCTATGTAAATGTTAAATGTTAGAGCAAATGCTTCCAACTCACTCTATGTCGTTCCCCCTGTAAGAAAATAAGGTGAATCCAGGTAACTAGCTTATGTCCCCTAAACCAAGGAACTAACTCTTGAAACCTGGGTGAATGAACAACAGGAACTCAAGAAACTAGTGTTAGAGCAGCGGTGCCCTAAAAGATGCATTTGAGCAGGCCAGCATCTAGAACAGTATCTGTGCTACTGAGGAAGGAGCAAAAGAGATGCTGACACTCATCAAGGAAATATGCAAAGAATTGAAGAGTCTTGTCTCAAGGCAAACATACCCAACGTAAAAATAACTTCAAGGACATTTGAAGGGCAAGCAATTCTGGTGTCAGTGTTCTCTGTTAGAGTGGCAGCAAAGCTGTTTGCACTGGGTGTCTGCCAAAAGTTCTGCAGGAGCATTTTTGGTTTAGTTATCAAGCTTATACACTAAGGTTTGAAACAGTAACAAGTTACACCAGCCACATCCAAAAGTGAATAGCTTTTTGAAGCACCTGAGCATACTGCCAGTAAATAACAGAAATGTATTTTTTGAAACCTAATTTTAAGTTAAGATAATGACAACACAGCATAACAGAAACATTGAAGAAAGATGTCTAGGACAGTCTCTGTAGGATACCAGGGGCAAAGTATATGCTGTCAAGAGCTTGCTTTGGTTAGAGTTTGTAAATATAAACTCAAGTGTATTTTATGTCAACAACATTTAAATTTCTGTCCTTAGAAAAAAGAAAAAAATATAATAATAGTACAATTTTGTAAGATAGTCAATGAGAACTTTAACATGACACATTGAGCCTAATTAAGTCATCCATGCTATGGAGGAGGAAACATAATGTCAGCTGTTGATAACCATCATGTGAATGCACCTAGCTACAAACTAAGAAAGGACAATCAGACCTAATTCATAGTCCAGGAATGGGTCAGAGAGATATCTGAAAATGAAAATGTGTGTGTGTATTTGATTCTGTCCTAGCCAGTGTTACAAATTTATAAGATTACTGACCAAATTTGGTCTATAATAGTGACTGCAATGCACTTAAAGACAATGCCTTACCAGGATTACCAAAAGCCAGAAACCCCTGTTGCATTTAATTTGAAGGAAAAAAGTGTGAACTGCATAAAAAATTAGGAAGCTCATAAAGAAGACAATAAAGCAAATGTAAGAAAGAGTAAAACATTTTCAAATGTCAGGAGCTTTAAGAAAATTCTGTAGTGGCAGTTCAAAAGCAATTTATACTACTTCAGGATAAAGTCTGAAAAATGTATCAAGGAAAGTGTTCTGGCTAAATAGCAGGGAAAGTAAGTTATTAAATTCAAGTTGGAAAAAAAAATCATAAAAGATCTTAAAATCTGACAGGTTAAAGCTAAAAACATGGTAACTCAGGACAAAAAAGGGTTAAGGAAATACTAGAAGAGTGCATGAAAAATAACAGTAAGTCATTCTTCAAACAAGGTGAACAGAGCTTGATGGAAACTTTATAAGGTCAATAGATGATCAAAACCTGAGATGAATGCTCGGAGAAGATAATGTCAGAACAGAAAACTGCAAGGATTTCTTTTTCACCTTCACTTGCAATGAACAAAAATTGGAAAATTTCACCACTTTGGCAACTTTTTCTTTTTTTGTTTTCTTTCTTTTTTTTTTTTTTTTTCTGGGAGGAGAGGGGTTCACCACAATAAATTATCAAAAAAAAAAAAACAAAAAAAAAAAAACAAACCTAAGAAAAAAAAAAACCTAAGAAAGAGAAAATAAGCAAGTTTATGTGCTTCATAAAAAGCAGCAACAGTGCCCGTAGGTTAGAAGACATGATTCTCCCCACTGTCATCTGCTCTTATGAGACCTTGCTTGGATCATCCAAGTTCTAGGACCTTACTGTAAAAAAGACATAGAACTGTTAGAGCAATTCCAGAGGAGGGCCATGAAAATTGCTGGAGAACTGGAAAACCTCTCCTATGAGGAAAGCTGAGAAAGTTGGTTTTGTTCAACTCAGAGAAGTCTCCCAGGAGACCTGACTGCAGCCCTTCAATACTTAAAGGAAGCTTATAAGAAAGAATGTGAAAGACTGCTTACCATGGCCTGTAAAGACAGAAAAAGTTTTATTCTAAGCTGAAAGAACATATGCATGAAGTTGCCATTAGGAAGAATTTTTTTACAATGAGGGTCATGAGCCACTGAAACGTTACCCAGAGAAGTTTTGGATTCACCATCTTTGGAATTGTTCAAGACCAGGTTGGAACAGGACTTAGAGGAACATGCAGTGGTGCAAGATGCCCCTGTTTATGGCCTGGGGTTTGAACCAGGTGAACTTTAAAGGTTCCTTCCAATTCCAACAGTGACTCTGTGGATCTATTTTTGTGTTTGACTGTCCAGCATAACTGCAAAAGTTACAAAAAGTGGTAAATATTGAAGTGAAAAAGTCTGCTGATATTAAAGTAGCAGAGATGAAGCCAGCTATCAAGAAAAAAATGCCAAATGAAAGTAAGTGAAAATAAGCATAAAGTGATGTAGAAAATCTCATCCTTTCACAGAGAGTAACCAGTACAGTGTGGATGATTACCATACTAATTGAGGTCAGGACAGAATTGTTAGGTATATACAAAAATATCACTTTTAAAGACTGAAGTAGTGTTTAAAAGATTCAGATGTTAGGAATTATTAGGAAAGCAACTCAGAAAAAGAAAAGAAAATATTATGCTGTCTTAAAGCCAGTAACAGAACTGAATCATAGAATCATCAAATAGTTAGGGTTGGAAAGGACCTTAAGATCACCTAGTTCCAACTTCCTTGACATGGGCAAGGACACTTCCCACTAAACTATGCCACCAAAGGCTATGCACAACCCAGCCTTGAGCACCGCCAGCAATGGAGCATTCGTAACTTCCTTGGGCTACCCATTCCAGTGCCTCATGACCCTCTATCATGGGTTCAGCAGCAGCAGTCATTTTTCTTTAAGTAGTAGCTGGTGAGCACTGTGTTTTGGATTTTTGGCTTGGG
>JASSUY010016645.1:0-11566 GCA_032466535.1 Forpus xanthops | reverse complement strand
GTAGTGATTTATGTTATACCTTAGTTACTAAACTGTTTTTATCTCAACCGGTAGGAGTTGCATTCTTTTGATTCTCCTTCCCATTTACCTGGGATTTGGGAAGAAAGAGGGGGGAGTGCGCAGAACTGTTTGAGGGGCCTCAAACTACGACAACCTCAAAAGGCATGTTCTATAGGATCTCATTTGAAACACCATTTTGTATCTTTTTCTTCATCCTTTCAAACATGTATAATTAGATTGCATAGTTTTTAAAATATATATCTATATAAGTATTACAGTTGATTGGGCTATATTACACTAGAACCTGCTTTTTATTTTTTGATTCCTCTGAGCTTGTTGAAGACTGCTTTTTGTTTTCCATTATCTTTATTCAATGGCTTTCATTCCTTCCTTCACTCAGAAAAGGAGGTCTTTCTTTTTGATTACTGCCATCAAAATTACTTTGCAAATTCAGATTTTTCAATTAGTTCTTCTCTTGTAACTGGAAGAAATTCTAAAACACCTACACCTTTTTGAAATAGTATTTTACAAACCAGTGAAAACTTTCAGAATTTTTGGAAGGCCATGTGGTGACAGGAATGGCTTTAAGCTGAAAGAAGGGAGATTTAGGTTATACATTAGGAAGAAATTCCTTGTTATGAATGTCATGAGAAAATAACAGGTTACCCAGAGAAACTGTGGATGCCTCATCCCTGGCAATGTTCAAGGCCAGGTAGGATGGGGCTTTGAGCAACCTGATCTAGTGGAAGTTGTCCCTGCTAGTGGCAGGGGAGTTAAAACTAGATGATCTTCAAGGTGCTTTCCAACCCAAACCTTTATATGATTCTATGATGCAATTCTGTGTTCCAGAAACCTGTCAGACGTGTCCTGTGATACTGCTTTGAACAGGTTATTGGAGATGTAATTAAAAATGCATTTATACAAGTTTCATGCTTTACATACATGGATATTCATAAAGTCAGCTTCAAATTTTTCAGTAATTTTGAAGTAACTTGTCTGCATAATACAGTATTTGTCTCACTTTAATTGAACTCCAACTTTGGAACATATACTCTAGTTTTGCAACATTTTTGCAGAATTTTGATTGTATCAGTTAGGCTGAAAAATTAATTTTCTTATGTCTCATCGTGATATTACTCATTTTATGGAAGTACTGTAAGGTTTTTAATAGCAGTTTTTCTTAATGTGTCTATTGCCATTAATTTAAAGTGCTTGTCGCCTCTCAACTTATAAAACACATTTTGTTAAAAACTCTTAGCTAACTCAATGTAAGTAACAGTCACTTTCATAAAACCAATGATGATGAAAAATCACATATGTACATATCTTCTTGGACTGGTAAAAAATATACAAACAAATTATTGTGAGTCCATTCTATCATAAATTGGAGAAGAAGACATCATTTTGAAGTTTCTTTTTTTCTGTGTATTAGGTTAAAGTGTCCTTTAAAATATAGGTTTTCAATTTGTCTGTACATCACAATGAAGAGATAGTTTGGGTACCAAAACTGGTACAGATGCATCTTCATGGGTCATCCAGAGTAAACACACATGTTGAGAAGCACAGTAAGCTCTGAATATGAAAGATTTGGTATTAACGCAAAGGAAAAAAATAAGGACATTGTTTTAGGTTTACAATAAAAAACATGGGTAAATGTTACATAAAAACCTCTGCTGCTTTTCATCCAAACTGGCAGTATGTTTAATTACCCCTAGAAACTAATCAAGGCTTGAGCTGACAGGTAACCTAACAGTATCCTGCTTAATCAGACCTCATAGATTATGTGGAGTCAATTTATGAATCCTAAGGTAATTCTGACATAGCTAAAAGCAAATCTTTAAGAACCCTGTGTTTGTTCAGATTGGTTGTTAGTGTTCCTAATATGGAGTAAGGAGCAATTTACCTACAGGCTTAAGAACATAAATTAACCCATCTACTAAGCATGACTGCAAAATCCTGGAGATACAGTTAATTTGCTCTCATTTCCGGGACAGTTACTCATATACATGCTTTCGTGTTTAGAAGTGCTACAGATCATGTTAAATGTTTACTGCTTGCACATTAACATGATTCAGAGATAAGTATAGAAGTATAAAAAAATCTCTACACTTAGAGGTCTTGACGTCATGGTTTAAAAACACTTAATTCACTCAGACAATATTAACTTCAGCTCAAAATACAGCCAGAGGCACAAAAAATAAAGCATCACCACAGCTTACTGTAAGTGTGATATTCTAGTTGTTAGAATACTTAAATCAGATTTGGTTTTTGGTTTTCCTAATTCAGTGAAAGAACCACTCTCCAGTCTCTCAGGCACTTCATTTCGTTAATTATCAGGGAGTAACCAGCATACTTACCTAACACATTTTGTTACCTTCTGTTTCTTACTGTTTTATCAAAGAACTTCCTTTTTTGGAGAGCACTGAAAAGTCCTATGAAACCTAAACCTGTTATGCGGTAAATGGAGAAAAGGAAGTATCTCACTTCATCAGTACTGTTTTTCAGTTCTTCTATATCTAATCTGATACAATACCAAGTCAGGACCTTGGCTCCCTCTGTAGTTACTGGGAGTTACAAAAAAATATGAAATGACCTTTGGAGCAGAAGAAGAGTAGATAAGTGCAGCTATATTTTTCATAGGGGGTGATAATCTTCTAGGAACAAGATAACACAGTAACAAATTTAAATATTACAGATATGTCTTACAGCATTGAACTGCCAGCAGTAAGTAGTACAAATGACTTGACTGACTGGCCTAGTTTTTTTACACAATTTGGGTTCATGTAGATCATTTCCACATAAAGCATGGAGTAAAATATTGGCAGAACTTGATTAACAACAGAATATACATATACCAGGAGTTACAGAAAAAAAAAAAAAAAAGAAAAGAATTTGTTCTATTTAGATTTTGAGAACCTATATCTAAGGTTTATATACTGACAACTAACATATTTTGTATTTTAAAATAATTATTCTGTAAAAGGAAAATTCTTTGGTATAAAGAATCTCTCAGGTTTTATTACACTGTGCTGAACACATGTTTAGTATTATAGCCTTAGAGTTATCTCTTTAGATTTTTTGTTAGTTATAATTAATAAAGAATGTTGATATCAGTATAAACAATAACATCAGAGCTTTTTGGCTTTCAGAAAGCCAAAACTGCTGGAAGGTCCAAGACAGGTCCAAAAAGTGGTATTAAGACAAAAAGAAGTCAGAGCAACATATTGTACTTGCATGGTGAAAAGTACTTTGACTGTTATGTGTGGTATCTTGACAAAGTCTTTTGCTATAACTTTACTAGAATTTTCTGTACTTTTACATCAAGATGTAAATGGGAACATTTATGAGATGAATGTAGTTTGAGAGGAAGAAATCTCACATTTCTCTGCAGCAGCTTCATTTTTTTAGCCTTAGAAAATTTTTAAACAGCAACTCTTACCTGTCCCCCAAACAAAATAACAAATTAGAAAAAAAAAAAACAATGTGAAACCAAACAAAACCAAATAGAATCAAACCAAATACAGTATTTTGTGCTATAAAAAGGGCATACCCTGAATTCACTTAAACATGTAACAGCATAATATCCCAACTTTAACCCAAGATTACTGCTACTTTTATATTTAGTTTGTTGTATCCATATGATGACTATTTTTACTATGTAAATTTGAAAAATTGGGTGATTACAGTGTAAAACCCACGCAAACGTGTCAGAACTTACTTTTGTTTGTAATTTTCACAATCATATCTACCTTGAAATGCAGAAATACACAGCTAGACTTAAGTGACTTAACTCTGATTCTGAAAGGAGATTAATATTATTAATTTACAGGTCCATATAGGCTGCTGTACCTTACTGAGAAGTGAATACATTTGAACAACCTTTGACTTCAAAAAAAGTAGCAGATATATTGGATCAGTATAAAGAAAACATTTCATTATATTCTAAAAAATGATACGATTTTACAGAGAGAAAACAAGTCCCAGTGTTTGCAGTTATTAATTTATAAAAAAAAAAAAAAAAAACAAAAAACCAAACCAAAACAAAACATTTCAGGAAAAATTAAGGACAAATGAAAACAAGCATTGATGGGATTTATCAACAGAGCATTTTTTCCAAGACTAAATATAAAGCTATTACAATCCTTTTAAAATAAAGGAATAAATAATGTAGATTTGTTACTCATTGTCTTAGATTTCATTTTTCTTCTGTGGTATTTAAACTCACATACTTGATTTAGAATGTAACCTGTAATATAATACACTGTGAAAGTTAGTCTTTGACTAACATGAAACATTCTTCTTCATAGATAATGTAAGATCTCTATTTAGTAACACGTAGCAGGTAACAGAATGAATGTCAGTTGTACTAGGATCAGTAGTCTATTTACAGTGTGGAACTGAAATATAGTAATAATACGACCCTGTTAGTTCTTGGAAGATACATGTCCTAAGATGAATGCTGAAAGACCAAAATAATCAACTGTGAATAGAGTCTGAGTTAATGGAGAGCTAGCCCAAGCTCATAATAACCATGGGACATAATAACCATTCTAAAACCAAAGTTTTATTCCCATCCAACCCTGATAGTGGAATATTTTACCTTATCACATATAATTCCTAAATTTTAATTCAGAGATATGAAGTACTCTTCAGCGGTACTTAAGATTCTTATGCATAAAATTAGAAAAACAAAACTGTCTACGTAACCATCACTTGAAGCTATTTATTTTCCAAAATATTATTACAAAAATTATGTATTTGGAGGTTCCACTGCAACACACAATGATAAAAATGTATTCCAAAAGGTAAACACCTAAGAAGAAACATGGTCTTACACAATTAACATCAGTCAATATAAAGCATATCCAGGGGCAAAAAAAGTAAAAATAACCATTCCATAATCTTTATGTAAATTATAAACCCAAAACTCCTTTTAATAATGTAATCCAGTTTAAAACCAACTGCCTAAGGTTATCTGGTATGTTTCTATAAAGTTTACTCTATTTAACAGCACAGATTAGTGGCTACATTTAAATTTAAGTTCTAAAGATTTTTAAATTTGCACATGAATAAATATATATTATTGTAACAAGCATTTAAATAGCACCTTTTTGTTTGCTTTTTTCTTTAAATTAAAGAAGCTTTTGAATTTCATTAGGAGCATCACAGTATATCATAAGTTAATTGATTTTTTCTTTTATGTTATTATTTGATAGCATAGTAGTAGGCCTTAGGAGACATCCTACTACTGCAATCGGTGGAAAGTGAAATTATTTGATTAATCTCTATGACGGATTTTAATTATAGAACAAAGGTAACATGTTCTCTGCATTCTAAAGAGAAAATTAAAAAAAAATTATTACAGTTTTAATTCAGAGTGCCATCTAGTGCTTGATAGAAATGTAAAAATGTTACCATGCTTAAGCTGTACAGATACATATTTTAAACCAATTTATGTCAACAAGATCTTAAAGACCATAAAAATTAAGTATGTGTATGTTTAACATACATCTAGGAAATAATTTATCAAACTTCGATATCTTGGATCTTAAAAAGGCTGCAAAATTTTGTCTGGAAAATGTCTAATATACTACTGTGCTTACACTTCAAAATACCTGACAGCATAATATACCAAATTCAAGTATTTCTTTGCAAGTATGAAGAAATGACTCTGTATGACTTCATTATTGTTTCATATTCTGTTTTCCTTCCTTGATCACTTATATCAGAATGTAGTAAGTTTGATTTTAGGTTTTCTTTTTCAGTTGTAGAGCACAGTTGCTGTTACATTGGTTGGATTTTTTTCAGTATTTATTTTCATCTAGTATCAGTGAAAGGTACAGAACCTAAAAATTTCTCTTATTTGCTATGTCTAATATAATTAATTGATCAATAACATATATTTCTTGGAAGAGCCTTATCTAGTGCTTATTAAAAAAAAAGTCTAGCTTTTGAGTCAAATATATTAGTATGATATGTTTTATGTTGTCTATATTATTTATTTTGGATTGTTCAGTTTAAAGTTCGATACTCAAGAGCATAGTAAAATCCAGGATTCAGAAATGAAATATTTTTCTGGCAGCTAGTCATAAAACCTAAAAAAAAAAAAAAAAAAAAAAAAAAAAAAAAAAAAAATGTAGCCCAAAGTATTGTATTTCACTTTTGCCAGAAAAGCTCCAAGCAAGAGGAAAAGTGTTTGCAAAAATACTCTATCTGTGAAGTTAGAATCATAGAATAGTTAGGGTTGGAAAGGACCTTAAGATCATTGGTTCCAACTGCCCTGACATGGGCAGGACACCTCCCACTAAACCATGCTACCTAAGGTTCTTTCCAACCTGGCTCTGATTACCGCAAGGGATGTAGCATTCACAACTTCCTTGGGCAAGCCATTCCAGTTCCTCACCACACTTGAAGAATTTCTTCCTTATATCAAATCTAAACTTCCCCTCTTTAAGTTTGAAACTGTTACCTCTTGTAACCCAGATTTTAATTGTGCCTCATGTCCTCTGGAAATACCAATTATTCTATGAGCTAAACAGATTTCATTCTTTCCTATTGATTCCATTTAATGACACCTTAAAAAAAAGCACTGAATTAAGAACTAGAGCTTTTATATATAAGTACTGTTTTACACAGCTGCACATAAATACTATGCTTAACAGATCCAGCTGTAGATCATAGAGCAGCAGGTTGACTTTATGAATTTCCCCCTTCTGCTTTCCTTCCATTCCTCTCCACAACTCACCAACATGTGCAATTTTTGTTAAAAATACCTCAAATTAAAGCAAGATAATTACAGTAATTTCAAGTATGTCTTAAGTGCATTCTACATTTAAACTGTTTACTCTAGGAAAGTTAAGAAACTGTTTATATTTTTCAAGGAAAATTAAGTTTTTACTGGAAAGATATTTTAGGCCACCAAAAAAGTACATATATCAACAGAATTATTCTTTGTTGTACAATTGTGAACAATACATGCAGTGTAGAACAGCACAGGTTTATCTGAAATCTCCTACTGAATAAATACACTTGGCTGGTACTACCTTCTGGAATATATATTTCAGCCTTGATTGCATGGCACTTTTTACACAGGTAAAAACTGAGTTGTTAAGGAAGACTGTAATCTAAGTGTTGTAGGAACCCCACCAAAAGAATTTCAAACAGAGATGCAATGCATCACTGAATCTGTTTTATGACATTTCTCTACCACTTTCTTTCCTACACTTTCTAACAATTTATCTTGAAGGAAAATCCTGTCTCCAGGCAGACTGCCTGTTGGGGACCCATAACATGATGGTTTTTATTCCTTTTTAAGTTCAAAAATTATAACAAATTACCTGTTGATTAAACAAACAAAAAAATCTCAGATTAGGATTTCCTTAAATATGTTTGGACCTGATTGCAAAGGAATTAATAGACTCCCATGCAATTTTCTTCAGCATAAGGAGGATGTTGTACAGATGGGAAATATGGATAAATCAGCTGATCATTTCAACTCTTTGGCTTTTCTATTATTTGAGAAAGCTAAATTGCCTCCAAAGTGAATCCAATTAGGTTTCAATGATAAAAATAGTCACTAGTTTCATAATTTTGAAACTGAAAAAAAAACCCTTCTTCCAAAATATCAAAAGGATATATTTGGGTAAATCATCTTCTTTTTCATCACTCAGATTGTTGTTGTTATGCAAATTAAAAAACAGAAAGAAGGAATCAGTCTTACATCAACCTTATCATGTATTTTTTCATAATTATTTTTTGTTTTCTTTATGCAAAATAAAATTCTTTTCCTCCTAGGCCTCCCAAACAATCCTGATTTTCCTTTTCTGAGTTTTTAAATAATTAGACATCAGTTCTCCTTTTAGAACAATTGGAATTCTGTTGGTAGTCATGAAAAGTTAGCACATATTTATCAACTTACATTTTAAAATTTTATTGCTGTAGAAAATGTTAATTTGCTAAAAATTAACATTTGCACTTAAATTGAACAAAATAATTGCTGCACAGTAATATTTCCAGAAATATAGGGGAATGAGAGTTTCTAGCATGAATTAAACATTTTGAATGTTTAATGTTTAGACTAATACTCAAACCCACTTTTATTGTCAATAGAGGGTATTAGACACATTCAGGCTGCAGTTCAAGCCTGGATCTTCTGTAAGCACTGACTTCAGAACTGTAAAGCTGGTGAGTTTAATTTTTCTGTAGACATCTTTTTTCTGACTCTTAATAGTGTAGGTACCTACGTGTAATGTTTTTCATTTTAAAGGACTTAAAAAATTATAATAATTGAGTCTCGTTTTTTAGTTACTGACAGACACATTCAAAACAGAAGTCTGTGGTTGTGGAGTCTCCATCCTTAGTGATATTCAGAAACCATCTCAACATGATTCTGGTCAACCAGCTCTAGGTGACTCTCCTGGAGCAGAGGGCTTGACCAAGGTGATTTATAGAGGTCCCTTCCAGCCTTAACCATTCTGTGATTCACTGATTCTGTGAGGCACAATGTTGAGGAATCATTTTGCAATATGAAAATAATATGAAAATTCTTAGCTCTCCCTGTTGATTAAGCAGGTAGACTAGGTGAACAATTAAGCATAGAAGTATAGTTTTATCAGGTTTAAATGGAGTAAAATAATTTACACTTTGTCTGTGGAGATTACTGTAACCAATACTGAAAAAGGTCACCATTATATATTGAATAATTGTAACACAGTTAATAAATAATTATATATTGATAATTAAACATTGACACTAACTGTAGGCATCAAAATTATCTTAGTAGTGACTGAAAAAATTGCTTAAAGTACGTACTATATTCCTAGTTCTCCTATATGTGTTTGAGTCCACTATAGTCACTTCTTTCTCTAAGGAAGAATAAGAATGTGTGAAAGCAGGAGACCCCTAATGTACACCATTATGTATCTTGGAAGAGATAAGCAGGCAGTTGGAAAGCACCTGAGGCCTGAAAAGTTTAGATACAGCCAAAGTTGATCTAGGATCATTGTAGACATTCTCTATCTTTACTGATTTTGGCTGAGGTAATCTTCTTCATAGAGGCTTGCATTGTGCTACGTTTAGGATTTGTAATCAAAAGAGTGCTGATATCACATGGATGTTTTCGTTGTTACTGAACAGTGCTTACACAGAGTCAAGGGCTTCTTTACTCCTCAGTCTGACTCACCAGACTTGGTTGTTTGTTTTAGCAAGGGGAATAAAACAAAATAAGAATGCAAATTAAAAATTTCCCATTTTCTCTGCAAAACTGATCCCAAAATACTAGACACGAGAATTTGTTCAGTGTGAGTTAAATTGGGATGTCCTAAGCAAAAAAAAACACTTCAAAATGCAAAGATAGCCTGAAAAATGAAGGACAGTATCTTATTCTTGGTGCAAAAGAGTATATGACACCATATAGCTAGTTTAGAAGTCTGCTACCTTATTCTCCAAGCATGTTGAGAATTCAGTGTTTTTCCAGTGTATGATATTAGAAAATAACTGCATATTTGTTGTCCTTAACGTAAGTAAAAAAGGTAGTGAAAAATTTCAGTCCAGTGACATTACATGAAGAGGAAATCTTGCCATTTTCCTGCTTTTGATGTTAATATCACTGACATTTTATCTCTATTCCTTACAGTTATTCTGAATCCTTTACAGTGAAATGCAGACAAGTCAACCAGCAAATTCCTTTCATTCCTGTACAGTCACATATAAACACACAAAGATATGCTGACATATTGGCATACATATTGCTATATGTATTTATATTGCAGATTTATTGAAGTAAGAACAGGCACTTATAGTGTATTTTGAATAGAAGGATTCCCCTTTATTAATTTAAAAGTTACTCTGTGGCATTAATACCAGCCCAGGAGAAATAACATGTTCTAATTAATTAAACTTCGGGCATTGTTTTTTTCCAGAGTTTTAAGCAATAACACTGCTCAAGTTAAGTAACTAATAAACTTCTTCTTCCTTCACTGTCTACTTAATAGCTGGCATCTGCCTCAAGGTAGTGACTAACAAGCTGGTAATTAAAAGTCTAAATTCAATGAAAACATCAGCTTCAAATTCTGAACAGAATTATATTTCAGGACTATATAGAGGCTCTAGTCTATGTTGTTACTTTTTTTAATAAATGAAAAAATGCCCATGCAATGTCAATTCATTTCTTTCTCAATATGAATTACTGAGTTCTACAATTAATTTATATTCATTTGCCATCTTGTGAAAAAACTTAAGTAATATTGGAGAGGATTTCTGGTTTTCAGTCTCATAGGCCAGTTTGTTACCTAAATTGTGTTTTTTTTTTTTCTGATACTCATGATTTTTCCACTGGAATGCTTATATCTTATAAAATAGGTAATATTTTCAAAATACAAAAGTGATTTAAATATTTATATCTTATTATTAAAAGAAATTTGAGTTTTCAGTAACTTCTAGCTACTTAGAAACATTTATTTAGGTCATCTTTAGCCAAAACAAAGCTATTCATTTAAGACAGGGGCTAACTCACCAGTAATAAGTCTCTTTCTTAATTAGGAATAATCCATTGGACATTGTCTCTTTTCTCTCTTTCACCCAAGGACCGATTTTATCTAGAATTCATAAACTTCTGAGGCATAAACTTCCTTCTGAGTTATCAACTTAGCATCACCAGCAAATTTTGGCATCAGTGATAATCTTTATCAGTTCTGATAAAGAACAATGTATTATTGAATTTATTAGCTGCTTTTTATTCAGAATTCACCATTCCTGATTAAAAAAAAAATACTTTTTAAGATTCACATAGTCCTGGGAGTCACTAATTTTTAGTTTTACCTCTAATTCTTAATTGATAGAGATAGATGACCTATTCTGTTATTTTATTCTTTTTTTTTTTTTTTTTAATTACTTCCATTTCCTAATTGATATGGTTAAACTTTTGATATGCTGAAGGGAAGAAATGCCATCCAGAGGGATCTTGACATACTTGTGAGGTGGGTTGATGCCAGTCTTATGAAGTTTAACCATGCCAAGTGCAAGGTCCTACACCTGGGTTGAAGCACTCCCAGGCACAGGTACAGGTTGGGCAGAGAAGAGATTCAGAGCAGCCCTGAGGAGAAGAACGTGGGGGTATTGGTCCTGCTCCTCTACTTTGCCATTGTGAGACCTCACTTCGAGTATTGTGTGCAGTTCTGGTGTCCTCAACATAAAAAGGACATGGAACTGTTGGAACAAGCCTAGAAGATGGTCATGAGAATAGTCAGGGGGCTGGAGCACCTCCTGTATGAAGACATGAAGACAGGCTGAGAAAGTTGGGGCTGTTCAGCCTGGAGAAGAGAAGGTTGAATGAGGACCTCATAGCAGCCTTCCAGCATCTGAAAGGAGCTTATAAGGCTGCAGGGGAGGGACTCTTTATTGGGAACTGTAGTGTCAGGATAAGGTGTAACAGGTTCAAAATTAAACAGGGGAAGTTTAGACTGCATATAAGGGAGAAGTTCTTTCCTGTGAGGGTGTCGTGGTTTGAGGCCCCTCAAACAGTTCTGCTCACTCCCCCCTCTTTCTTCCCCAGTCCCGGGGAAATGGG
>JASSUY010016644.1:0-57789 GCA_032466535.1 Forpus xanthops | reverse complement strand
TGAAGATCTATTGTATTCTCTTTCCTTGTATTTTCTCTTGTATTATTATTGGTGGTAGCAGTAGTGATTTATGTTATACTTTAGTAACTAAACAGTTCTTATCTCAACCTGTGGGAGTTGCATTCTTTTAATTCTCCTTCCCATCTCGCCGGGACTGGGGAAGAAATAAGGGGAAGTGAGTGAGAGAGTGATTGCGTGAGTTTTGAGAGCCTCAAACCACGACGGAGGGGGTCTTCTTCTGAGCTAAGCCAGCTTGAGTCTGGGCTGGTGGTGTCTTACAGCAGTGGATGCTAAGACACTCCAAAATTAGAAGTAAGCCAACATCAAGCTTCGAATCTTCCCTGGTGGCTTCATTGCGTGCTCCATAGCTGTGTGAGGAGCTCAGCCCTGCTTACCTCTTCTCCTTTCCTTCACCCATGCTTCAGACACCCATCTCAGAGCAGTGGCCTGGCCGTGGAGCTGAGGGCTGAGCAAAACTCTGCAGGTGAGTGCCAAAGCAAAGGATGAGCCATGAGTCTCTGGGGAGATGCAGTTTGCCATTGACTCCAGCTCTTGAACAGTCTGGGCTCTTCCACCTCCTGGGATGAGTCCTTGGCATGGCAATTTGGGATAAAGCACAGTCCTAATTACAGGAATCACTCAAGCATCAACAGAAAGGGCAATGGAAAAAGGCTTGGGAGCTCGTTCTGCAAGAGGAAAGACTATTGTGCTCTGTTAGCAGCTGACTTGTTTCCAAACACCTAGTATGCTTTGTTCATGCACTGTATTAAGTAGCCTGTAGAATTTAATTCCTCTGGGAAAAAAAACAAACCAGAGCAGCCTCCCCACCCCCAGAGTGCGGCGGTGTTGTAATTGGGCTGTGACAAAGCTGAATGCCTCCTGATCGGGAAGGGGTTGTTGTTTGTAATTCTGCGTTGTAAGAGAGGCAGTGCAACCCTCTGTCTAGGCAGACAGTTTGGCAGGGAAAGTCACAGCTGGGTGATTCCAGTTCCCCCAAGCCAGGGATTTTAGAGTGAAAATGCTGACAGATCCGCAGCAATAGCGGACAGGACTCTCATAATTTATTTTTAATGCCATGCTGTCTTTAACTGTGCAATTTCCTCCAGGGTGTTTGCTTTGAGATTGCGAGATAATTACATCTCAGAAACAAGGCTAATTACAGTTAACAGCCTGAAAAAGTGACGGACCCCATTTCTCCCCTTTTCTCCCCCCCCCCCCCCATTTTTTTCCACCAGCTTTCCTTCTGACTGCCCCTTCACATCATGGCAGCACCGGTGAGGAAGTCAATTTGGCACGGTGCTGGGACATTCCCTTCCGTCCTTGCCCCATGGAGGTTACACCCCATTGATTTGTGTTGGGTGGGGACATGACAACCCCTGCCAGGAGTTTGATGGAGAGCCCGATAGTGAGGTCGTCACTGGTGTGATGGGGAGGAAAAGGGTAACACTTGTGGGGAGGACTGGGAGAGGATGATGCCATGGTCAGTGTATCAGTGCCCTCTGTTGGGTAGACCAGCCCACTCAGGCATATTCATGACGTTACTCTGTTGAAGAATAATGCTTCCTTCAGGCAAGTGGAAGGAAATACTGGATTTTCCAAGCCTCACTATATGTGAGCTAGGTCCGGCATTGTGCATGTATGCAGTAAGCTGGAGAGCAGGTTTTCTCCCTTCAGCTTTCATACCTTAGTCATCTGTTCCCATTATCACGTTCAATTATGCAGTTACATGCAGGGCATGAAGTATGTGTTGGCAAACCTTGGGCTGGGATTGAGACTGGGACCCTCTCATGAGGCCTGCTCCAGCCTTCCCCTGTCCCAGACTGAAAGGTGCTTCCCTCCTTCTCCTGCCTCTGTGCTGTTTTTCTCAATGTAGCATAGGCAATTATTTTAGTGATGGTGGGGTTGTAAGTGGTGAACTATGGTTTTTATAGGACAGCTTATACCTTTATTAGTCCAAACAGGAGGAAAAAAACATCCAACAAAAAAAATCCAACCCAAACCTGACAAATGTGTCGGCTTGGAGCCTCATGAGACAAGAGCAGCATTTGCATCCAAGATGTGTCCTTGTTTCTGTCTCTATCAACTGGTCTAATAAAAGCTCCTAATGTTTCCTACAGGCCTTGTTGCCTTAATTTATGAGTTTGGTCAGGGACCAGGAGCCCACTCGGCTGTCAGAAACATGGAAGGGTGGGAGGAATGTTAATTTTAATGGGAACACAGTGTGGTGGAGCAGTCAGAGCTTCCTAGGAATGAGGCATGTGCTCTCCCCAGGAGCCCAGGGGGGGCAGGCTGTGGTCCAAGTCCTCATGGTGCTTCAGCAGGCCTTGGTTCTCCTTGCTCAGGCTGAGGTGACCACAGTGCAGCTCCAGCACATTAACTGCAATGCTCAATGCAGCCCATGCTCCTTCGGATATAATTCTGAAAGCTTAAAAAGCTCATCCTGCCTTGAATGTCGCCTTGCTCTGTCACAATGTGGTTGCCAGGCTCCGTAGAGAGTGACAGCAAAGAGCTTCAGAGCAGTGCAAAACCCCCTCCCATCCTCCAGCAGCCTCAGATGCTGCCTAGCAGCACAAGCATGCACTTGCTTTTTCATGTTTTTACGCGATCTGAAAGTTTGGCCCCTAATTCTTGCCATCTTAAAAAATAATTAATTTTCTCTTCTGGGATTCCAGATCAGGGATTAATTGAATGATTTACCTTTTTTTTTTTTTTCTTTCTCATTGTTTGTTTTTAATGATTAAGGTGATAGTTGTAAAATGTTAACAAGTTCTGGTAGAAATGTGATCCCTGGGAACTTTTATACTCTGAATAAAATACCAGCCAGATTGATTTAGAAAAGCTGGCAGAGTTGCTGTGTCTTCAAAGGTAATCTTGGTTCTGCACGAAGGACCAGATTTTCAAGAAGTATTTAGGCCTAACTGAAATCAGGTGCTTAAGCACCTTCAAAATAAGAGAAGCTTCCATCTGTAGGGAGTGATAATACTGTGTGTTAAATCAGCCAGTGTGCAAGACCTTACTTCTTTGGCTGCGTAATCTTTTGAGGCAGATCATTTCCTCTGGCAAACCACTGAGCTAGCATGGAGTGATTATGAATAAAGCCTTTTCTCCACTGGAAACGGCCTGTTTCCCTGGAGGTCACTGCGGTTTGTAAGAGTTGAGGCTGGTGGCAGCTCCATGGGTGCTTGATGTGGTGGTATTTTGGTTCATCTTGGTATGGGGCCCATGGCTTTGCATGGAGATAGAGCTTATGATGTTGCTCTGACTCGTTTTGCTTTGCTCTCCTTCTGCTTAGTGTTTGCTGATCTACAAAGCATTTACTCCTGGCAATTATTCTGATGAGGCAGGGGGTTATTTGAAAGCTGCGAACGGAGCTTTCTGGGGAAATGTCTTCAAAGGATGATCTTCCAATGGAGGCTGTAATTATTTAATGATTTTCTATATGGATTTCTGTGTGGGCTGCTGTGGGAAAACCAGAGCTGTTTTGTCAGCAGGGAGCTTGTGCTCATGCTTCGTCTTCTCTTCCCCTGGCACTTGGTGGCTGGTCAGCTGATTTCTGGGCATTATTGTAGTCTCTTCATATACATTTCCCTTGGTTTTTACTGCTCTAAGTAAGATCCAAACCTCAAACTTGTCATGTTTTTTTCCAGCTAAAGCAGTTGACTGTGCACAAATGTGTGGTCTCTCACTTTGCCTCTCTGGCATCCTTAGTCTGCAACGCTGCAGTAATGCTGCTTTAACAACCAAAATAGGGTGGTGGCAGGATCTCTGAGCCATTAAGTACTGCTTTTTGCTGACGAAGCCTCTTGTCCCTGTCCTAGGCTGAAACTCCCCTTCATATTGCATTGGACAGTGAGAAGCCTTATTCTAGTTTCTCACCTAAATTTATTCATGAGTGATTTGTGACCTTTTGCTGATGTTGTCCTTTCACCTTAAATAACACTTTCTCTTCCTTTATGTTAAACCTCCTGATACATGGAGAGAGAACAATTTTATCACCTCTGCACCTTCATTTTCTTAGACTAACAAGTCAGGCTTTCCTAGCAGCTGACTCTTGTAAAAGGCCACCTATGCCCTGATGATCTGCATAGCTTTCCTCTGAGCCAGTTCCAGTCTGAGCTCACCATCCTTGACCCCAGTTTTGGGTTACAAGGATTGCAGTGCTTCATGTGTGGTTTCACCAGACTCTGCACAGTGACCCTTTGCCCACCTGAAGTACATGCAGATGCTTAAGAAACCACAGTGCTTACATGGGGCTTCTGCAACATGCAAGACAGCTGTGTTTGAGGAATGGGATTTTGAAAGGTTTGATCCCTTTCTCAAGGAAGTCATGGTTGAAATTCCTATTGTTTGCAAAGCTGTGTGTCCAGGACTGAATAAGTCTCACTGCTCAGTGCAGAAGTGGTGAATTCCTCTTGACATGGTAAAACACATGCTAAAGACATTGATATGTCTGATAGAGAGCTGAGAGGAGCAGGCCCAAGCAGGCAATGGCAGTGCAGAGCCAGGGACAGATCTTCTCTTCCTGCCCCCTTGGCTTTGCTCCAGGAGTAAAGAGCATATAAAAATTGTTAAATCCTTTTTTTTTGAAAAAGAGAAGAAACAAGGCAAAAATGTCCCCTTGTCTCCCTGGTGGATGGAGGCAGGGCTTATGCAAAGCTGAGGACTCCAGAGGCCTGGATTTTGAGCAGGCAGAGAGACTGTGGACACAACCAGTGCTGTGGTCTGCATCTCAGCTGCTTGAGTCCTTTTACACAGGTGGGAATGCAGGGAGTAGGCAATCAGGAGAGGTGCAGGAGGATGCTCCTTTCCACGAAGGTGCATGGTGTTGGGAATGGCTGTTGAGTCCCAAGGCTGGCTGGAGATCAACCAGAGATCCTGTCTTATGGAAACAGAATCTTTCTGTTTCCTGATCTGAGCCCCATAACGCAAAGCAGATGTAAAGGTCTAGTCAAGATCAGGAAATCTTTTGTGTGCAAGGTGGAGGCAAAGAGCAATGCTGCGTGCTGCCTGCCTGAGGAACCCATGCAGAGGGAAAATTAGGCACCTCTGGGCCAGAGAGACCTGGCTCTGCAGGGGGAAGGGGCACCATGCCTGCTGTAAAGTGTAACCTGACTTTCTGGAGTGGTCCCGAGTTAAACAAAGCCTGTGGCATTACCTACATCTTCTGCAGGGCCAGGGGAATGCTGAGCCTCATTCTGCCTCACCTCCATAGTCTCCAGCTCTGCGCTGTGGAGGTCCCTTCTGTGAGCAGCTGCCTCCTGCATCGTAGCACTGCAAGTTGCTAAACAAAGCAAGAGAAAATCAGGCACAAGCTGTGCAATTTGCAGATGATCTGTGTACCTGCTAGCTTGTAACAGATGTTTTCCTTTGCGTGACCATTTGTGAGTTTCTTTCTTGCCACAGTTTGTAGTAGCTGTAGTGCTTGGGAGTGAGTGATATCTTACACCTGCACAGAGCAGCATTTCTGCCTATAAACTTGCTTTACAATTCCAGAAAACTCCCATTGCACAGAGTTTTATATCCAGTGCAAACAATGGCAAAATATGACTGCATAATATTTTTGACATGGGCTTTGGGATAAAAAAGAGAGGAACTGCAGTAATTGGATGGGATCCATGTAATTTCATATCATCTTCGAGTGGTGGCCAGAAGCAGGTATTGCAGAGGGAAGTGCAAAACAGAAGGCAAACCTGCCCTGTGTTAGATCTGCTCCATCACCACCAATAGCTGGAGACTGCCTGCAATATTAATATCACTTTCAGCAGCAGTGTTGGTATTTAGCTGTTGTAACTCCGGCTATTCTTGTTATCCATGTACCTTCTTGCTTCCTCTCTGAAATGTCACAAATTCTTGGCTACGATAACTTCCCATGGAAGTCAGCTCCGTAGTTTAATTATGCATTGTACAAAACCTGTGTTTCCTTCTGCAGGCATCTGCCAGGGTAGTGCCAGCAGCACAAAAATGCTGGGTCAATCATTATAGGGTAGCTTCTGAATGGCAAAGCATCAGCACAGCATAACTAGTGCAGGCTTCGATTGTGCTTTGCTTTTCGGGCAGGCCTCCAAAGGATAAAAAGTCTGCAATTCCTCATCTCCAGGGCAGATTGGCAGGTGTATGGGAATGTGATACCTTCCTTTGGGATACCCATAAAGGGAAAGGGGAGTCTGTCTCAGAAAGACTGCTGATTTCTCCTGGCTCCTTGCAAGCTCTATCAGTGGACTGCCTGACTGGGATTTTGGATAACTGTACATTGAAATGAGCCAAGGAGAGTCTCAGGCTAAAGAGATGAATTTTGCAGAGCTTTTTACCTGGGATGTGGCACTCTTCAAGATCACTGAAAGCTTTTGGTAGCTTAGGCTTGAGTGTTCAGGGATATGTGCACCTCTGTGGTGGGAGAAGGATGATCTTCTTGGGAAGCCAGTGCTTGTCCTATTGCTGCACTGTGTACTACTCTGGAGGCAGATCATGCTAAACTATCCAGATGACTTCTGGAAATTGGCTCCTATGTGCATTTTGCACCAAATTCCCATGTGAGCTTACCTGCAGAGATTTGTGGGAACCTGGATTCCCCATGGGTACTGCCAGAGCATGCTGCAGTCTGTCAGGAACGGCTGCTTCCCATCTGTTGCGGAGCTGGGCAGTAGAGAGCAGGGGACTGTGACAGGTTTTAGCAGTGTACCTTCAGGCACAGCATCCTCTAGTACAGCTCTGCCCATACAACAGGATCAGGCCTCTCACAGTAGCTGAGACTAGAATATATATTTCCTTTCTATGTATAGCAGATGAGAAACCTCTGCTGCATGGTGAAGGTTTGTTTTGCTGCCTACCAGTCCCCTGCCTAACAGTGTGAATTTGGCTTCATGGGAACTCTTGGAAACTGGTTGGGCAAAATGGGTGTGGGCAGTCAGGTGTATTCTTGTACCCTCCAACTCAATGCCTCTTCTTCACAATGTGAGCCAGTCTACTGTAACAAGAAACTCAAGGCAATTTATGATGGCATTTATAGTCATTTTGCTTCAGGCATCCATACTTTGGAGGTAGTGGATTATCAAGGCAGGGCAAAAAAGGTGAGGGAATGGGAAAGCAATGGGTATCCCATGTCACAGATGAAAGGCAAACAGAGATTCTTCTATGTGCAGCTTCAAAGACCTGGGACAAAATAGAAGCCCAAATATCTCTGAGACATAGCTGTAAACAAGGGCGTTGTCAGCTCAAATGTCCTGGCCATCTTATTTGAAGGAACCCAAAGTAACAAGTGATATTTGAGTTGGAAATCTAGGACAAGGCCAGGGAAAAGGAGTCTTTGCCCTGTATTGCAGGCTCTGCCAGTGTGATCTCCTCTTGCTCTGTGTGCAGGGGGAAATCTTTCTTCCACTCCCTCTCCTGTGGTCAAATTCACGCCCAGCTAACTGACAAATTCATCTCTTCAGAGATCAATTACAGTGTCTGGCTGCAAAACCTGGAAATCCAATTAAATCCCAAATATTTTTTCTCTTTTCTTTTTTTTTTTTTTTAAGTTTAAAAAAAAGGGAGGGGAGAGAGCGAGACAAAGAGAGAAATGTACTGCAGCGGGGGTATAAATCACCTCAAGAACATTTCAAACATTAACATAAGCAAGGATGAATTTCAGCTTCATTTGTCTCTTTTTGAGATCCTGTCACTGATTTATTTTACTGCTCTCTCTGAGCCTCTTTTTCTGTCTTTGTTCGCATTTGGGGTCAGATGCTGTCTGTGGAGCAGAGCCCCAGGATTGGGTGCTGGAAGCCTTCTGTGGCAATGCCAGGATACTTTGCCTGCATAGGGCATCCTCCCTTTCACAGGGCATTTGGGGCTAATAAAAACAGATGTTCAGCTCTGCCTGGGTCTGAATGGGCTGGTAGTTTGGGGACGAACGTGATCCACTGAACTTCCTAGAAGGAAATAACTCTGCTTCTCAACCACAGACTTCCGACTTCTTGTAGCCACCCAGAACTGGCTGTTCAAATTGAGCCTCTTTGTCTTAACTTCATGTCTTTGATCTTTAGAGAACTTACTCCATTTGACCAACATACCATGTCCTCAGGACTCTGAACACCTTAAAGGAGACTTTTCTACCTGAGACAGTCAAATGTTATCCATGATGAAAACACTGTGTCTGTTGAAGTGCCTGAAGGTAAGCAGGGCCCAGGTGTGTCTCAGGCTGATGGGATGTATCTCTCACAGAGATACTCAGAGAAGGATTGGGAAATGTTACAAGAAATTTAAGGGAAAGAAATAAAGACTGATGTATCTGTGATGTTTCTGGCTTTGGGAGTTGGCCAACCAGGGGTCTAGCAAGTCATCAGTGACACAGCTGCCTATCAAAGCAAGGGAGTATGAATGGTAGTGGAATCAGAAGAAGCATTTTTACCTGAATAAGAAGTTTTTCTGTATCTCAAATGTCCTCTATTTGGCTGAAGACAGTTTGATTAGCAGGCACGTAACTGTGGTGTTTGGTACTAGTGACAGGTACCGAGCACCTGTACAGTAGCTGTAGATATGATGTGCCCATCTGGAGCGGTGGATAAGCTGGGACATCCCAAACAGGAAAGTATCAAACCTGGTCTCTGAGGCTGGAGAACCTCTGTCTTGCTCAGGCACCAGGGATTTGAGCCTGAAGGATCTGCGCTCTTGTCCATAGTCCCTGTCCCCCTCCTTCAAGAAGCTTTAGTTTTCATTCTAGGTAAGGAGGAATAATCCTTGGGGGTTGTTGTGAAGAGGAATTGTCACCCTTCCTTCAGCTCTATCAGAAACTCTTCAAGAGGCAGTTAACAAATAACCTTCCCTTGGGATAAATTAGCTCCCAATCCCAATTCAATAGCTGCTCATTTTAAGATGTCCTTGTTACCTTGTGTGAGTGGCTGATCTTCCTTTGAATCCTGCTGGGTTTTCAGACCCCGTGATTGCTGCAAGCAATCATGAGTTCCACATTAACAGCTCATGCACTGATTGCACTGAGCAGTCCCAACACAACCTTTTGTGAAAAGTTTTGGAAAGTTGAGCTTCCTGCTATGCTATCAGAATATTACACAGATCTCACTCCATCACATATTCTGGCGACTGAATCTTCAAATGAGGACTGGTTTGCAGGGGCTGGCGCGCAGAGATCTGTGCCTCAGAGTCCAGCTTTAGAAAGAAAATCTTGCAGGCATTGTCAAAGAAACCCGGTGATGGTGCAGAGTTGTCCAAGAGCCTCCAGGCAGCCTGGAGCAAAGGCTCTGAGATGTGCAAATAGTAATCCAAATGCATTTTTATTTTTTTCAACTCTTGTCTAACATTGTTGCGAAGTAGGAAAACGGCATCAGGATAGCTCCAAAATAAACGGCATCAGAAAGAAAGCCTCCTGCCTTGTCATATTGCTCAGGCCTTCCAGTGGGACTGTCTTTCCCAGCTCTGTCAAGGCCCATCTCTCATGTATCAAAAGCATTACTACTGTTTGCAAAGATTCAGACATCCTTATTAGCAATCCTCTCCAAGAACAACAAACTGAAACATGCAGTCTTGCACAAGTGTTCTAATAAAGAACTTTGGCTTTCAGGGCTGTTGTGAGGTTCTTACTTCCTCTCACCCCGCTACAGCTGTATTGTCAGGTATTGTGCATTGATTCGAAATCTCTGTAGTCAAATACTGACAGGGGAAGTTCCAAATATTTGAAGAATGACTCCTAAAAGCTGCTACTCAGCTGTGAGTGGATTCAACTAGAGATTGGTCTGTCAGACTGGTGTGTAATACAAGATATCTGCTCACCTTTGTGTCCAAAGCTGCCAATGAGCTGCAGCGGTGGGTATCAAAAGTCTATGTCCAATAGGGCAGAGTAGGCTACAGCCAGTTCTTTTGTGGGGAATACTGCTCCAAGAACCCTTTATTTTAGACAAAACCCATTACTCAATTTATCAATCCTTAGTTGCGCTTCAAATTCCTATATCCTAAATCTATGGAATAGATTAGATAGTTTAATTGGAAATGTGAAAGTAGGTTGGAAATTGTTGCTGTGCAAATTGTATAGAGGTTTGGTTTTTTTTTCTGTTCTGTGGCTGAGCCTGGACTTCAAAAGAATAAATAAAATCTGTTCTGGTAGCTCCCAGTGAGGAGTATATTTCTTTGGAGAAAAGAAAAAAAACAACAATCACTCACAATATTTTATTCAATTCAGAGTGAAGCATTTTGATTTGGAGGAATACAGCTAATTTTCTTACGCCTCAAAATAGGTCAACTTTGAAATAGAAAATGTCACGTTGACTACAAAACTGAATAGAAATGTTTAGCAAATTTAAGATTACGTATGCTTCTATTTGGAAGTTTAACAAGCTTATGAATGGAAAGAAAGCATCCAGGCTATTTATAATTTAATTAGGCTTAGATTTAGGACTAGTTTTCACACTCTGTAAACTGCATTTCTTTTTCACTTAGAACAATCTCCTTCCTCCATCAAACCTCTTCTCTTAGCCACAGCTAAAAATATATAGCTATAATATAGCTGGAACGACTGTAGCTATACTGTGTCAGCTAACTGCTGTATTTTAATTTCCCAAGGCTCTCCAGGCATCTAGGCATGCTCAGTTGGGAGTGTTGGCATTTGTGACCAAGGTATGGAAAACCAGGGTGAGCACTGCTGGAGCTGGTACGAAGGAAATTTATTCCTGTAGGGCTTCTCAAGGTTTGGCCTCTTTCCCCCATTCCCCTGAAAATGTCTTATACCACATTTTCCTTTCCATTTTGTATATATATATATATACACATATGTATGTATGTATATATAATTTAATAACATATAATATTTATATATAATATAACATATAATATGTAAATATATAGTATATATTGTATATAATATAATATACAATATTTTAAAAATAAATATATTTTTATATATATATAAAAATCTTAGAAGTGTTCTTTTCTTCTTTCTGTCAATTTTGATAGCTGTAAGTGTTCCTCCACCATCTCTCTTTGTGACATCAGTTACGTATGTGTAAGTAGTAAGTCAGTTTCTATTCTCACTCTGGAGGGTTGGTTTCCAAACTGTTTATTGAGTAATAAAAAGAGAAAATAACAAGCCATTACCCAGGGATAATGTGTTAATAATTTTATGTCTGGACAAACAGTTGGAAAAACCCACAAATGGTGGTAAGCAGGAAACCTGGTATCTATTGCCAACAGAACCACCCCTGAGGAGATGAAACCTCACTGTTAGTAATCAAAGTTGATGCAACAACTGTGAGCTATTAAAAATTACTTCGGTGATGGGTAGTAGGATGATCGTTACTATTTTCAGAGTAAAAGTGGCAGATAAGCTTTCTGGAAGGTGTTTAGAAGTTAGTCCTACATGGAGTGAATGTAATGGACCACTGTATCTGCTCATGCTTGGTTCCATGGAGCCCACAGCTGCTGGGCTGGATGCTGGGGATTTCTGGAAAAACAAAGACTAAAGAGTGTAAATGCTTTCAAGCAAACATGAATCATCCTAGAGATAATAAAGAGTTAGAGTTTCTTTAGGTACTGTCTAATTGCATGGCACTTGAGTCCAGTGATCAGTGTCTCATCTTCAATGCTGTGGAGCACAGAGCCAGAATCTGCTGCTGCAGGATGACTGTTGGGTTGCACCCAAGATGTGTGATAACAAACCCCATCCCTCTCAACCCAGACCCTGTAGTTTTAATTATTTCTACTTTAAAACCCTATCTGTAGCTGCTTTAGTTTCCATCTAGTGAGTCATCCTTTGAGACTTCTGATGGCCCCCTCTGAAATGCTGTGAATGTATAACAGGAGTGACTAGCAATTGCCAAAGACTTAGGAGTAAACAGCACTGCTCAGCTTGCCCGTCCTAAACCATTCTGAGAAGATTTACTCCATTCACCATTTCCAGGAGGATTTCCTAATCCTTCTTGGGGGCAGAACTTCATATCTACAGTATCTTCTTTCCCACCTCTCATGAGGCAAGATAAACTGTACTTCTTCCAAACCAGCAGCAGATCCAGCTCTTGAAGTGGGCAGGAAGCCATGCAACTGGGAGTAGCTGTTTGCAGCTGCCAAGACCTCACATTTGTATGTTTGTGATAGAATCTCATAAACCAGTCTCCATCCTGCTTTACTGCTGATTTAATGATCAGAGGAAGAACTCGACTGTTTATTAAAACATTAGACAGTAAAGTTTAACAGTAGACAGTAAAGGGTTTTGTTTTTCCATCCTTCTGATAGTTAAAGCAACAACAGGTTGGGCTGAAGAAAGACCTGCTCCCAACCTCTGAATCCAGAATGACAGTAAGGGTTTGTGATATGACTGGGTAGTGCACTGTCCATCAGGCAGAATGAAAAAGTTGTCATTACTGCTTCTGTGCACAGCAAATCCAATATCTGAAGAAGGCCAGGGCCTCGTCACAAGACTGGCCTGGTGATGGCAGAGCAGATGGAGCAGCACAGCTGCCTTTGAAGCCCTTTGTTGTTGCTAATCAGCAGCACTAACTCAGTGAAGCTTGCCAAAGGTATTTGCTCCATCACTTGTTCTCCTTCCTCCCTGCCAGAAGGCATCTCTGCTAAGAGGCCTTGGTGGGAGCCAAGTTCTCCAGTGGTGGGTCTGGAGGATGGACAATCTCTGACAGCTCTTCTGTCCTCATAGTAGCCTAAGACGATTCAGGTCCAGAGCTCATGTGATAATTGAGTGTAAAAATATGTTCAGGCAACCTGGTGCAGGTTGATACCTAGCTCTGAACTGTGAAAGTGATTTCTTAAGGTTGGGTTGTTGGTTTTTTTGCACTTTCTCTGAGTCGTAAGGTTCTCTCCCAACATCACCTCTTCAGCCTGGCTCCTGTGGTCAGCTGGTTGGCCTGGCTCCTCTGGCAGTCAGAGGAGAAAGACAGGACTTCCTAGGATGACTCATCCAGTCAAAGGAGAGTTCAGTTTCCAGAAGGGTTGACCTCTCTGGACAGATCATAGTGAGACTTTACATGAATTTTTTTTGACATCTGACATGTAGACAGGGTAATGTCTGCAGGAGCAAATCTGGCTTCAGACCCTAAAATACAGTAAATGCATGCTTCAGCATCCACCTCCTTGGGGCTGTCTTGGAAAACCCTGGCTGCAAGCACAACAGTCCTAGTGAGAGGTGATGGGTTTCCTGCACCTACTAAGTCCTTTTAGTCCTAGGCAAGCCAAATGCAAGTTGTCTTCTAGCTCAAGTCTCAGTCCTTATAGAGATTCCCATTCACTAGATGTCTGGTGGATCACACAGGAGGGTCAGCAGTTCAGATACAGAAGAAGCTTCTATCCTCCTCTTGTCCTGCAATAAGGTGTAAAATCCAAGTGCTGCTGGAGATCAACCTGCTGGCTGAGGAGCTTGTTCATTTGGGAGCTTTATCCAGTGGATCCCTAAATCTGAGAGAAGGGTAAGATGTGACTTTGATAGCTTAGAGGGGGAAGAGGGACAGAAAGCAAGTGTGCACGTGCACCAAGATGAAAAGGAGAGGGCTAATTGCTTGTGGTCCTGGCATAAAGCAGTATTTGCATAAGCTCAGAACATTTTGGGCACTGAGCTGCTTTTCTGAGTCCTCCACAAAGGCTTTCAAAAATAGAGTTGCCATGGGGTAGGAGTGAAGGTGCTGTTGTGAGCCAACAGCCTTCTCCAGCGATGTCTAAGAAATAACAATCCCTTTGCACAGGGGTATCATGGGATGTCCTCCAGGGATCTGTGGTAGGGCTTTTGTTGCCCTATCTACAAGTGACCTGGGAAGAGGAGCAGACAGAAGAACAAAGTTTGCAAGGACATAGCATTATTCAGGGCAGTGCCAGCAAAAGCTGACTGCAACGAATTCCAGAAGGGCCGCAGCATACCAATGGCTATGTGACGACACGTCACAGAGGAGATTTGTGATTGCCACCTGCACATGGAGAAAAAGCAACAGTGGCCAACCTGTACAGTGGCACAATCTAAATGAGCTATTTACCTCTCTCAAAGGAGATTATAAAGGCATTGCAGCGATCGTGAAGGCAAGAACAATGTGAGGAATAAATGGACAATAAACCAGAGTCTGTTATTATGTGACTGTGCGTCCCATGGTACTCAGTTGCTGTGTGTATCTCTGGTGTCTGTGTCTCATGGGGTCAGGCACAACACAAGATGTGAAAGGAAACCAGAGCTACCGGTTGTAGCCGCAGGGTTTTCAGTGACCATGAGACCTTAAACTGAAGAGAACTGAAGGAGCAAAGGAGAAAGAAAGTCACGGTGGCTTGGAGAAGGTGAACATGGAGCTGGGTGGACCTCTCCTCTGGCCAGAGCTAATGCTGTACAGGGGAACAACTGTGGGTCTCTGTATTTGGCCCTTAGGACAACTGAACCCCAGCACCCCAAAAAAAATAGATCAGTGGGGCACATCAGTAAGAAGCAGCACTCCTAATCGGACCCCTGCTGCCATTTGCCTGTAGACAGCAAGTTCCACCTTGTCCCCATTCCTTATCCTGGCCATTCCCAGTCAGCTCCTCTTGCTCAGTGGAGGATTGCAAGACAGGTAGCAGGAAGGTGCAATTTGTACGTTGTGCTGTCATCTGGGCGGCACTGGGTGACAAACTGCAGCCCTAAAAGATTTAAATGGACTCACCCTGACTGCTCAGTACTGGAAAACCTCTGTGCATCTGAGGATTAAATCCTGGCCCCAGTGCAAACAACGGAGCGTTTTCTGGTTGAGTCCAGTGGGCCAGAATTTAATTCCACATTTTAAAGGCTCTTTAAATCAGCTGTGATATATAACCAGTCTTCTCAGCCTCTAAATACCTCAATAAGATTGGCAGTGCTTCGGAAAGGCCATGGGCAGGATTAATGGCAAATCCGTAGGCTGGGAGAGAAACTGGAGAGCCCAGCCAGGGCAGGGCAAAGCTGCAGAGCTGGAATTGCTTTTGGCTGTGGCTGTGGTGTGCAGAAAAAGCTGAGAGCAGGTGAAGCCCTTTGCTTTTTAAACACCGAAATGTTGCTGATAGATTTCTGTTTGTGCACATGCCATTTGGATTGTGTTTGTGCATGTATATTTATATACATACACACACATCCTTACCTCCCCACAAGCACATGCATTAAAATATGTATATTTCCTCAGCCTGCATGTTCCTGTATGTTGCAAAAATACAGACAAAAGAATAAAGCCAAGTCCCTTGCCATTGCTAAGTCATCAGAAACTAATATTTCAGTTACTGGGCATTTTTTTTTGCCTGAACTATCTCCACTTCAAGATCCTAATTTAATGATTCTTTCTGTAGCTCTTTACATTCTATTATTTATAAGAAACAATATTCAGTCCTCCCTTGACAGTATTTGCAGGGCTGCAGAAAGCAGTGCGGCAGAAAGGTGGTAGAACAATTTTGGTTATGTTTCCATAGCTACCTAGCTGCTAAATGTGGTTTATTCCATTTTAAAGTCAACCAACACACATGCATGCACACATACGTACCCTCTCACACGCAGGCACTCACAAATTACCAGATGAAGTATATTCAGATTAATCCCTGGTCTGCCTATTACAGCCTAATGTTCCTGCGATTTGTATATTTAAAGGGCTGCTTGCTGCATAAATAAATGGGAGGGCAGTGTTCTTGCTGGATATAGCAGGATGATAAACATATTGTTTCTTTCTTGCTCTCCTCTCCAACGTGTGTGTTCCAGTCGGTCGCTGTAATATTATTATATATATTTTTACGCAGCCGTTGTGCGTGGAGGAAGTCGGAGGTAGGATGGTGTCCTCTCGTGGTAAATGGCATTTCTGCAGCCTCAGAGCAGAATGGTGTTAATAGCACCCACGGAGAGAAATGGGGGGGGGGAAAGCAGGGTGTCCTGGATTTACATGGGTATTTTAGAGACAAACCTCTTTGGCTGGAGCTTCCTACTTCTGCAACCAAGTGCAGAGACATCTCAGCAGCCCACTTGCCCCTGATACATCCCTATGACCTTTGAAGGTCCTTTCCAACGCAAAGTATTCTATGCTTGTGATGCACAGCATTCAATGTCAAGCTGGAGGCCACTGATTGCACTCAGTTTTCAAAGCCCATCACTGATTTGAGTTGAAGGAAGAAGAAAATGAGGCAGGAAGAAAATAAGGATTGGTTCCAGCTTTCTAGAACAGAGGAAGCTTGTTGTTAGGAAAGTGTGCATGACAAAACAGTGCTTTGTCAGATCCTGGATATTGCAATGGTGGGCAACAACACTGCTTTCCACAAGGTAGAGGGGAGGGAAGGGGTGAGGATGTAAAGAGCAAGTTTAAGGTGGTCTTCAGGTATGCCTAACCTGTCCCCTGGTAGCCCACAGGGGCAGCATCCTGCTCCTCAGAGGAGGAGGCATCTCTTTGTCCCACTGTACACCCCACACTTGCTGCTCTGCCTCTGCACAACAGCGATTTTATTGTCCACAAAGGGATGTGAGGATAACAGGTAGCCTGATTGCTTCCACTGCCTCCTTGTTAGTGCTGTGCATTTGCAATGTGTGCTCTGATGGCTCAGCCTTGACAGCGCCCTGGGGCAGGTAGTGTCCATCCCTGCTGGAGCTGAGCTGGCTTTACAAATTCTTCTTAGCCTTGCTAAAGAATGAGATGCATAGCTTGGGCACCTGATTGCTCTGGAGAGACTTTCAGGGATCACTCCCTCCCAATTACACATTTTGTAGTGCTTTGCTGGTAAGGCTGTTCTCTGTCTCTCTGAAATGGGAGAAGTAAAAGCCAAAAGCAGGACAAGAAATAGCTACAGACAGGAAAAATAGAGTCCATAAGAAAATAAGAGAATGGTGAAGATATACCTAGAAGGAATTTCCTGCGTTAAGATTGGACTTGATGATCTTAAAGGTTTTTTACAACCCAGCTGATTCTGTGAGGCTGAACCCAGGACATATATGTATATATAAGGACGGTATAAAGGTTGTGTATATATATATTTGAGTAGGGTAGCATTTAGCTCTTGTCAATCCACACTGGTCTGAGCATCCAACTCCCATTCCCTCACACACCTCCGCAGCGTTATCCTTTGGTCATACCATGACTCCTGAGAACTGTGTGGCCTTCTTGGTGGCATGTGTCCATAGCACACAGTAGTGGGGGTAGTAGATGTTGAAGCAGCGATAGCTTTTACTGTGAGATGGCATGGTTAGTGGGATTCAGCCCTCTGCTGAGTCCTGGCGGCCCACGCAAGCCCCTCTCAAGGGATGCTTTGAAGTAAATCTGTGCCAGAGCTGTCTTGCTTCTCTGAGCATGGTTAGTGATTGCTTTTACGCATCACCCTGTGAGAAATCTCTGTGGTATTATGAGATTACCAACATTTTCTGTGCCCTGTTACTTTTTTTTCTCTCCCTGTTTCTGTGGAGTAGGAAGTGTGGTCATGGTGATATTATCTTCCCCATCCAAAGCAGCAATACTGTTCAAGTTACTTCTAGATTTCAACAAAAAGATCTTATAAGCGGCTTTGTGCAGTGGCAGGGATAGGGACATTTTACCAGAACTGCAGAATTTCTGTCACCATTTCCTTTTTTTCCTTCCGCTTTCTTCTTCTTTTTCTGCTTTCTTAGGAGAGTGAAAACCTGCTTTATTAGCATTTGTAACCAGGTGCAGAGCAAATAAACCACCATTCTAAACCAAACTAAAACCCTCTGACTGTCCTTCGTCTGCTCATACTTCTTGTTTTGCAGATTCTCTTTGCTCCACAAGGTTTCCTGGAGTCTGCCAAGATGCCACGCAGTCACAAATTCATCCTTCTGGGTTGTCTCTGTTGCAAAACGAGGAGTAGCAGAGTGCTAGTGGATACCTTCAGGTGAGTCGCTGGGATTCAGCTCATCCCCATACAGCTGTGCCAGCGCAGGAACGCTGGTTGTTTTTGCATGGACAACACATCTGGGTGAACCTGGTTCAAAGCAAGACAGGTTTTATTGTCCCAGCTATATTGCTGCCCAGGCACAGACCTACTTGTGTACCACACCCGAGCTGCTTTCTGCACCAGCAGTTTGGGTGTCTGGACTTTTCCTGGCTTTGTGGGGAAGATGCTTCCACCTTTCTTTGTGAGTGCTTTCCATAGTGCTAAGCAGTTAATGGTGTTCAGCGCAAGGCCAGCCTGTTCTGCCATGCAAAACTGGATCCCTTTTTCTTCCAAAGCTGCTGCAGTCACATCCTTTCATAGACGACTTTCACATTTGATTGCCATATTTTTCACACCTTTTTATGCAGGAGAACACAGAAACAACCCCTGGGCCAGGCTGATGACTGTGGGCATGAGCTGCTCACATGGTCATCACCCCAGGCCTTGGTTGTGGACCCTGATATGCAAACCACATATGTATGAAAATGAAAAACTGAAACCTTACTAAAAGGAACAGCCATAACAGCCCCTAATTATGTTATTTTCCTCCACAATGTGAGATGTAATATTGGGCCAAGAGACATCATCCATAATGCAGGTGTCCACTTTGTGATCACAATGTCAACAAGCTTATTGTTGACTTGTCTTGGTGCTTAGGGACATTTGTCTCTGTTGCTTTCTTTCGGACCTGGACGGGCTGGTGATAAATCAATACCCTATGGCCATGGTACTCTTCTGTGCCATCATTAAGTATGATTATAAGCAATTGCAATAATCATCATGTCACTGTTTCTAAGGCAAGTTTTGCTGTCTTTGTATTGGCACTCTTTCATCTCCAGCTCCCCAACAGGCAGCTGCTGGAGGTCAGTGTGTTTTGCTGGCTCTGTAATGGCATGTGATAATCCTAAAGCTACAATATTGTCAAAGGATTGCACTGCAGGCCCCTCTCTGGCAAGAAACAGGTAGAATAGAAACATTTATTCCTGTGTTTTCTGCCCCTTTTGCCACCAGCCCAAGGCAGAAAACTAGTGGAACCTGGCAGAACACAGCTTTGGCTTGTCTGCTATGGGAAAGGGATCCCTTTTCCATTGTCCTGGGAAATGACAGAGTTGATAGAGAAAGCTGCTTCCATGCAGCAAAGACACAGCTGGCTGAAGCACTCATCCAGCCCTCCCCTCTGGATTAAGGAGGGCTTTCTTTTTTTTAATCAGTTCTATGTTTTACAGCTCAAATTCAAATAGGAGCTTAAGAGCTTACTGAAACATAAGAATGTGTTGGCATGGATGTGCCATTTTTCCTCTCTGTGCCTGATGAGCCTGTGCACAGCTCTGCCTGGTGCCAACCTGCGGAGGAAAATACCTATGCATTATCATCACAACCTTATCAGGTATTTCCAGGTTTTTCACTGGCTTGCTGGGAAGGTGAGACATGCAAACAGACCTTCAGCTAGTCAGTCAGGCTTAATCCTCACAGAGTCATGTCATCTTAAACTCACTGACCCAGCCTGCCTGGCAGCCCTTTGCATGGTTTCTCTCTCTTCCCTACTGCTAAAGTCTGTGGCTTTATGGGTACTGGATGCAAAGGGGTCCTCGGGGCTTTTGAAAGCTACTGTAGGGTGCATTAAGAGCCATCCCAGGTGCTGCCATCCCCAATCTGGTTCCGGATGGACAGTGCTGCCTGAGCTTAATTGCAGATAGGTGCTCAGAGTGTTGTTATTCAGCATCTCTGGTCAACCACTCTCTGCTTCTTCACTTGAAAACCTCTGAATCCCAGTGAAGCCTCACCATCTCCTGCCTCTGGCTTGGTCTCCTCCACTCTTGGATGCCTCCTGTGCTCCTTTGCCAGCCTTAGCAGCTGCCCCTCTCTTTCTCTCACTCTGCATGCCCAGATCGTGTCACAGAGCAACTTTCCAAAGCAAAAACTTCACCTTTCACTTTGTAGTTACAGTGTCTTCCTCTGCCTACTGTGATATGTCCTATGGAAGTGCAATTATGTTATAAGGTCAGAGAACAGGGAGTATCTGCAGCCTGGATTTAAAAAAAATGCAGAAGAAAGGGTGCTCCATTTAGGGAAGGAAGACTCCTCCCAGGCTTCTGGACCAGATCCCCAAAGCGGGTGTAAATAAAAAAGCACTAGACTGGTTTACTCTAGCTGCAGCTGCTGTAAAATACTTTTTCCAAAGCATTTTCCTGCCCAGTAGGTTTTCTTTTTCTGCTTTCCTCCAGCTAAAAATGTCATTGCTCAAATCCAGACATGCAGCCCGATCGGCGACTAGCAGCCAGCAGGATGGCTAAGAAACATCAGACCCAGGCTGAGTTCAGAGACAGAAATGCTGTGCTTCCCATGAATAAGTTCAACCTGTTCTCTTTCCCACATTTCCCAATACCCTTCCTCCAGAGCATGCAGCAAGGATCCCTCAAAGGCACAGGGCTGTTGGACCTGACAGCTGGCAGACGTGCCAGATCGAGTTGGAAGGAGGAGCATCATCTTAAAAGATGCCTCTAGAGCTGGCACGGGCAGCTCTGTCAATGTTCCTGCTGAGCCCCAACGCCTTTGGTGTCATGGTGCAGCACTGACATGGGGATGGTCACACCAGCTGGAGGGCACAGACCTGGGCTGAAGGGGTCTCCTTAAGCATTTCTGTTGCTACTGGCTAGGTGAGCTTGTGTTTAAAGATGTCTTCCTCAAAGTCAGCCATCTGTGCTGTTTTCACTCTGAATGATAAACACTTAAGGGTCACTTGCTTTCTTTAATCTCCTCTGGCTTGTATTCATCTGAGCTATGCATCATATTAATTATGCTTCTTTTATTCTTGTCTGTGCCAACAAGGGGTATCATTACTGCTATTGCTTTCTCTTTTCATTATTGTTATGCTCTCAGTCACCAGTGCCTAATATTCTGTACCATGAGAGTACACTTTCCTGATCACCTTCCTTCATTAAGAAAACTTAATTTTAGTACTGATGGGAAATGAATTGATTAAAGAAAACAAACCACCCTAAAACATGAGGCTTCTGGTTGGATTAAATATTAAAATTAATAATCCAGCGCTGCATTCAGCTCTGTATTTATGTTAATATTTAATTCAATAAAAGCCCACGTTTTAGAACATTTTCCCATTTGTTTAAAGCTACAGATGAAATTGCAATTTCTGAATAAAGTAGAACAATATGTCGCTAACTGTTTTATGGTAATGAGGGGGAATGGCAGCTCAGAAATCTACCTGGCAGGGAGGGGAGGTTTCAGCAGTGGGAAAGGGAGTGGATAGCAAAGCTGCAGAGAAATGCAAACCCTGCTTGCTAGGGGAAAGCCTGGCAGCTAGAAAAGAGGCTGCAGGTTGCAAGACAGCAGAGCAAAACAGAGGGGCAGTGAGTGCTCTACTTGAGGCAACCACTTGGCTTCAAAATGTGTGTTGCCACTGCTGCCTGGGGTTTTTAATTTGTAGCATCAAAGTGCTTGATGATGGTTGCCCTTGGGAAGAATAACTGCTGGGCTGGCAGTGAAGATCCAGGTCATGGGCTGGAGGTGTATCCTGGCTGGCAAGGACACATCTGGATGCACTGCTTGTGTCTGGGATGTTTTGTCTATCAAAGCCACCTAGCAGAAAAATGGTCCAGTGGAGGTGTTGCCACACAAAGTCTGAAATTTGGGTAAGACCTGGGATTGAATGAGGTTGCGGAGTCTGGTGTGAGGCTGGTCCCAGACTGAGTTTTCTGTTGTTGGCTTTGAAATGCCCTGTCACCTGCTGAAAGTACCAGGCAAGATGAGCTTTATCTCATTTCCTCATCCAGTACTGAATCAAGCCTGGCTGAAGTAAAACCCAAGCACCACTGCAGTCCTGGGGTTCAGGGCATCAAGCATTCCAAGCATGGCAGGGTAAACTGAGTCTGGGAGGAGAATCCATTGCCTGGGAGGTTTCGTGTTTCAGTGCAGAAAAATCAGCTGGGAAGGACTTCAAAAGTCCTGCTCAGTTGTTCTTATTTTCCAAGGTCTGGGAAATGGATGTTCTTGCAGAGGCTGGTGCTGGGGTTTTGGCTATCGGGAGATATAACAAGCCCCTTTTTCTTTCTCGGGATAGCTGTGATCTTGAAAACCCAAATAATTATATTGTCTGATATAACGTGGAGCATGTAGCAGTGAACAGTAAAATTTAAGTGCTTTGGAAGTGAAGTTACAAGTGAGTTTTCTAAAGTTTAGATACGTACCCAAACTTCCTGGAACCTTTTGGGGCCTAATTAAATTTGAGGGGATTTATAAAAATCTGCATGGAAGATAATACTTTTTTCTATTAGAAACTGCTTAATAAAACAGATTATGTGTAAAATAGAAATATGGGCTTTGCGAAGAAAGAGTGAAAAGACACTAATGAGCAGTGTCTGAGTGTTAATGAATCATATTAGCATGCCATTACCTGTGAAGATTATAAATAGACCAACCAGTTTTAGGTTTTATTTTCTCCAAAGAATCTTAAGTGATTTCTGAAGGTGGCCTGATGCAGTTAGTCCTGTTTTTTTCAAACTGGAAACTAAAGCAGAAGTGCATCATTCGCATGCACTCTCTAGCTTAGGTGAAAGTGCCAATGAGAACACTGTGGTTGTATTTTTATATCATATGTTTTGGTCTTTGGGCATTCAAAAAATGCCAGGCACCATCCTGACCTATAGGTGTGGAGCAGCTCTTCCACCTGCCTAGAGATAGAGTTGAGGAGCTCACAGCTCCAGCAAGTACCTCCCTTCTTAGATCCCAAGTGTTTTGTTCCTCCCTAGACCTTGTGTGGACTGTGTCTAATCCAGGAAGTATTCTACATGGGTGATGGGAATGGGCCCTCAGGGCACTTGGAAGGCACTGAGTTCCAGGGCTCTGTTGGCATCAGAACTTGTCCCTTCTGTGTGGCTGCTGATGCCTGCAAGCAGTCCCACCACTTGGACAGTCTTCGTTAGGGGATCCGGGCTCTGTTTTATGTGGTACCTGTGGTTTGTTGATCACTGTTTAAAGAGATAGTAAGGCATATCTCTCCTCCATCATCATGTCATCCTCAGCCTGCTCAGTGGAAGCCAGGAGTGATTTAATTTTTGCTTTCTTGCTCTTTTCAGCTCTTCTGGGAACTGGCATTGACATCTGTGATTGAGAAGAATCCCAATTATAGCCAGATAGGACTAGGAAAGATGGGCTGTTAATGGTAATATCATTAAATATATGTTCTTGGATGTCTTTGTCACCTCAGATGGTGCTGTAGAAAAGGAAATTACTGCATTTCACTGGGGCTTAGTCTACAGAGATTGACTTTGCGAAGGAAGGTAGAAAAAGGACAAAATGCCAGTGTGATGGGGAAGGGGGAGCATGGCTCGGAGGCAATGCTGGGTCACACAGTAGCACTCCTTCCTTCTTATTATTTACAGCAAACCTCCATGTTCCCATGAATGGATGCATTCAGTAATATTCTGGATAAAGAAGCTGGGAAGAGGCACTACTAATAATTGTGAAGGATGTCATGAAGGAAGAACTAATGTGTTTAAACATATGGGCTGGGATTCCTCTCGCCTCACTCATCATGTAAAAATTAGGTGAGTGCTCATTTTAGGTCTCTGTAGTCTGTGCAGAAGCAAGTTGCTTGCAGAAGATGACTTGTTCTGTCCCAAAGGGAGTTGCACTGCCTGGTGTTGCAGACCTGGGAGAGTAAGGAGCCTTCCTTGCATTCTTCTGTGGAAGAGCTGTAGTCTTACCAAAAGCCATGGGACTTTGTCTGCGACATCCTCTAATAGTGTAGGCAGATTCATGAGCCACGTATGGGTGGGCTGAAAAATGTAGCTATTGCACCACCAAGGTGGAGGGCAGAATCTCTAGCATAAGATTGGAGTAGAAAATAGTATTTTCTCTGTCTGTTTGCCTGATCAGTTACCATTGCTTTGCATCACTGCCTGTTTTTGCAACTTTTTCCCTTCTTTTTTGGAGGAGTGTGAATGTGCTTTATAACTTGAGGCAACTGGATTAACACCAGCTTGCAGAGCCAGAGATGGGCTGGGATATGGAAGCAGCCATTGTTTTGGGCTGGACTCATGATCTGCTTCCATTGTGTTGATCATGCTCAGTTGGACCAGGATGAAAGCATCATTTGATTAGAAGGTGTTATCTTCTTCCAGGCTGGGGATCCCAGCATGCCCTTGCAGTGGAAAGACTCACTTGGGTGTCTTGCTAATTTTTCCCCTATATTTTTGAACAGATGAGGTGAGAAAAAGGCACCGATGACAATATTTTGCCTTTTACTGCTGGAAGCAAGGATAAGTTGCTTTGTTTTACCAGGCGTATCGCTGCAGGCTCCTGGCAGGTCGTCCACAGACCACAGTCCATGATGGCTGTCCTGGGGAGTGGGAGGACCATGACACTACGTGCTGGGGAGAAGGCTTTTTTTTCTCTTCTTATTTCATATATGCCTTTGGAAAGTCTCCCCTGTAATCACAGACCTCATCCTGCTCTCAAGCATTACCTTGAGGGCAGCATGCAAACTGAGATTCCTCCAAGGAGATGAAGGTTTAATGATCTCAGATACCTGGGGCTCCATAGCTCTCCAAGCTCATCTTGCCATGTTTGTAAATGTGTTTGATCACAGGCTTACAAGCTGCCAGTCAAATCTCCTGTGCCAGGATACACAGGTATCTGCTTATGGACACTTCTGTGCAATCAGGGAGATGTCCTCAGGAGACTACCAGACTGGGCAGTGGTCCTTGCATTTCACCAGCCACCCTGTAAGCACAGCATCTGTATCCCAAAACACCCTTGGAGTCCTAAGAAAACCCTCAGATCCCTAAAAAGTCCTTTGATTCAGAGCAAGCAGCATCTTCCTGCAAAGAGAAATGTAGCAGAATTGCAAATGTTCAAGCCCACTAGGATTTTGCTATGCATTCAGCAGCACTGCATAGGGCTTTTTTTTCCACCTTAGGGGTTTAGGCTGCACAGTAAGTCCAGTAACGAACTGTTACTCTGGAAAATAAGACTTTCATTAGGTTAGGATTCTGTCAGGGTATTTGCGCTCTTTTATAATGAACCATGATATTGTGCAAAGCCCTGGCGTGGAGCAAATTGCTGCTTATCTCACTGCTATCATTTACCCACTTATCATGATCAGATACCCTTTCTTTAGTCAGGTGCTACAGCTGGAAGAAGGGAGGACTGTGATAATGTTTCTGCCTCACCAAGGAGATTTTTGGGAGGTTTCAAGACAAGCACAGGTCAAACAGTGGCTTTAACTCTTAATTGCAACCCTACCTTCTTGTTACCAACCTCCTATAAAGAAATGCTGATTTTCTTCTTTTTTCTTAGGTGTTTATTAATTCATCACTAACAGGTACTGAAATTGCAATGTGTGTGTCTTCTGGTGTGAAAACATTAATAACTGCTTTGGTTAAGCGTGGAAAGATCATTTGTTTTACAAATACACAGAAAATTCAGGCCGACTGGGATTAAAGCACAGCGTTTCTTTGTAGGTAAAGGTTTTAGGGCATGTTTTATCATGAGAAATAATTAATTTTACACAGATCTGTGCCTCCACAAGCAGATGCGGCCTGGCTTCTCACCCACCAGCCACAACCTTAAGCCACAGGGCAGGTAAAGCAACACATTTAGATAAGCAAGACACGAGCATGGCGATGGGGAACTATTTTTTCCCTATCTAAGGGACTTGATCAGAATCCATACTTTCTTCCTGCATCTCCCCTTCATCTGTGCATGCAAGGCTGAGCAAGCTCAGATCCTGCCATGCCACTGCTGTCACCTTGCACTATCCTCTTGTGGCTGTGGCACCTCCTCCCTCGTCACTCCACCAGCTTTTGAATGCTCTCCATGCACCTCACCTCCAGCAAGGACAAGGAACAGTAAATCCCAGCAGCCTCCTAAAAAAACCCCGTTTTAATTAAAAAAGCCCATCATAATGGGAGCTTTAAAGGACATGAAACAAAACAGGTGTGGAGCTCCTCTCTATCTCCCCTCTCCTCGCCTCCCCCCTCTCTGCAGTGCTCTTCAGAGCAATTTTCTTTTAAAGCTTTTTTGATTTCATCAGCTCTGGAGTCCATCAGCGGTTTTTAGTGCAGGCCATGTAGGCAGCTTGGCAGGGATGCTGCTCAGCTCGGAGCAACAAATAGCCCCTGGGGCTGAGCAAGGTCTTGTCTGGGCAGGGCTGGCCAGGGCTGGATGCGCAAGGTGGCAATGTGATTTCCCCAATCCCAGAGCAGGCTAATGCTGCAGAGTGAATGTTGAGGTTGGAATTGGTGACATCAGGGAGGAAGAGGAGGGTCTGAAGGTCCTTTGCTGTTAGGACTGGCTCAGATGAGTTTGGGGCACAGCGCAGATCAGTGCAAGGACTGGGGCAATCTTAGAGGGGTGTTTGGTGTCCAGCTCGAGACATGACATGCTGCTGATCCCACAGGTCAGTGGGTCTTCTTAGGAGATGGACAACCATCAAATCTGAACCCAAGATTGTCCTAGCTTGGCTGGTCCATTGTAGTGAGTGACCTCTTTTACCCTATTTTACTTAACTTATATTACATGACACCAGCACTCAACACCAGAGCTGGGGATGTCCAACCATCTTGCCTTTCCAGGATCAGGACATCTGAAGACCGCTCAACTATGCTGGACCAGATGTTTCAGACAAAGGTGTTTCCAAACTCTATTGCTAACATTAAAACATGATTTGGGGTTAATCATTGACATTATCACTTAGAGGAGCCATACAGCACCTTGAAGAGGGTAAGACAATGCTGTGGCCTTTCTTTTATCTAATAACCTCCTCCCCACCCCACAAGTCCAGCAGCTAAGGCAAGCTGGACAAATGAAAAACTTCTCAGCTCACTGCCCAATCCTCCACCAAAAAAAAATTATAGAGAGATTTAAGTGGTTTGGATCAATGCAAAGTACAGACCCTTTGATTTTCTTTATTCTCTTACAAAAATAAACCCTTCTCCTCCCCACCCCGATTAATTTTAGATCAAATGAAATGCTTTATTCAATTTCAGACTGAAATGTCATTTCAGAACATTGACTAGAATCATATTCCTTTTTACAAAGTGGCAGAGTAAAAACGTTCAACTTCTAAAACTCCTTTTCTTCCCACATGGATGTAGGAACAAATCTGTTTTCTGGTGAAGTTAACCCTCTTGGTGAGTGCTCTATGGCATTGTAAGCCCTGGAGAAGGGGATGCAACCTTGCTGTAACTGTTGGCCAAAAGCATCTTCATTCTCCAAGAGCTTCCTCCTACTTCTCTGCTGACTGCTCTTTAATCAACTATTTAAAACCCAGCTCAGAGACTTTAATCACTTTCCAAATCCTTAGGACTTTCAAACCAAGAAACAGAACAGAAGAAGGCGTCATATTGGTGGCCATTGAGTGGTCTGAGCCTGACCCATAGAGGTGGACTGCAATGCTCCTGCACAGGGAGGTGGTTCTGGGACAGGAAGAAGATGTTAGTGAATGGGCAATCAATTTCTTTCATGGAGTCTGGAGCCAGGAAAACTGACATTTTCAGCATACGTTGCAGGCTGATCTGTAGGCAGGGCTCTACAGGGATTAGTAAAGACTTATTTTCCTTTTTCTGGAGTGAGATGAAAGGGGGGAGCACGAGGGAGTGACGAGCAAGGAGTCCTGCAGAAAGGAACTCATTATTTTTTATCTTTTCCAATGACCTTGTTTGTTTTATTCTTACTTGAAAGTAATTTCTTTCCTTGTGAAAGCTTGGAGATATCTGGAGACAGGGAAAAAAGGGAGCTGAGTAAAGAGAAGGAACATGGAAAACAAACAGAATAAACACAGACCAAGCTGGGAATATCTTCTGAGTCTGCTCACTGATGTTTCTCCAAGGAGAATCACTTGTTGGGGTCAGGTACTGTGGTGAAGTACCACATCTAGGGGGGTGGGCTGATCCCCCTGTGGAGGACAGCAGTTCTGGGGAGAGCATTTTTTGCCTCCATTGAGAGCTCAGGATTACACACACACATGCATGTATATGCACGTGTCTGCATGTCTGTGAGGCAGTATTGCTAAGCCTGGCTCAGGAGGCAGCTTTGTTGCTCATGAGTGAGCTGCTTGCAGAGGGAAGCAGATGCCCATGGTACTTTACAGCGTGTTTCTCAGCCTGGCTGTATTCATTATATGTAAAACCAAACCATGTGGAGAGCAGAGACATCTTTTGTGTGATCCTCCTGGTCTTCACCCTAATTGTATTTTTGCACCTCCTAAAGGACTTGCTTCAGAGTCATTAAGAGAGGGATTTTGTTTGGTTTTATTTTTCTTTAACCTCCCTGTTCTCTATTTAGCCTCTCTACTGGGAGCATGTGGGCTCTTGAAGAAGATAGCAGCATCACAGAAGCTACCATCCTGGAGCTGCAAGTCATGGAATGAGGTACCACCAGTAGATCTTGTGAGTGACTCAAACACAAGGGTCAGCTCTGCCTCAACTGATACTGCCTTCGTGGGGTGAGAAGAGCCTCCAAGCCCCTGATAGATACTCCATGACCTGTTAACCCTCCATGGTCCCCATAATCTGCATAGCCCCTGGTTCTAGAAGCACATACCAGTGGCCACCTTTGCCGCAGTGTGGCTTTGTCCTTGAATTGCAAAGGCACAATGACGTATTTCTCTACACTGTCCCTGTAACTCCATTAATAGCTTCTTCTTCTGCATTAAATTGGTGGCATTTATTCTCTAAGTCCTTGTGTTAAAAAAATAAAACCTAAAAAGCAGGCCTTCCAAAGGTGTGAGGACAGCAGTTAACCTGGGCAAAAGGCTTCTCACCAACTGGAGGGTGGCTAATTTTAGATAAAACCAGCCCTTTCTTTCAGCTGGCTGCTTGGGTTGATCTGCTTGTGGTTACTCATAAATGCTTTTGAAAATGCTTCAAGTGCTCAATTTACATAGCTGTAAGGTCTCATCAATATTTCTGGGTACTAGTATTTAGTTACGTGACCTATACTGTGGAGGGATTTTTGCTCCATTTGTGGAGATCAGAGTCCTTCTGAATGGAAATCACAGTATTAAGTGGCCATTGAGTTGCTGTCAGAGTAGCCTTAGAGAAGAAAGGGATGAGGACCCAGCTCAAATGCTTACCTGTAGCTTGCTATCAATATTAGCACTAACCAAGGATAATTTAACTTATGTACAAATTTTATGCTTACAATTGGGAGCTATATTTTAACTGTCAGGAGTCCTAGAGAAGATCATTTAGGAGAAGGGCATTATCTCCCAGTAATGTTCATACACATGGTCCTTAGTATGTGCTGAAGACTCTGCTCTGCAAACTGGAGGACCCTGTTACCTATGAATAATGTGTTTGCAAAGAGGATACTGGCTACTAGCCCTTAACCTGTGTGGATGCCAGCCAGCTGTGCATGGGAAAACTCCAGGTAAACTGAGGGATTTCAGGCTGGCTCTGCTAAGCATTGCATTCAGTAGGAAGGCTCCTTCTCTTGATTTAGCCCTTGGAATTCAAAGCGAATAAAAACAAAATCTGATTTTTTTTTTTATTTTTATTTTTTATTTTTTTTTTACACACTGCACTGGTTTGCATGTAAATCCCACTGAGAAGGAGTGACTGAAGGTTGTTTATGATGAGCAAAGGGAGAGAAGGGGAAAGCTAAATGAAAAGGTCTCTGTAGTAAGTGGGCTTCAGCAAGAGACTTCCCAGCTTGATGGCCGGGATCCTGTGTCCTGCGACAAAGCTGAATCCTACTGGGCTGCCTTCTGCTTATAGGGGTGCATTAAATAATCCCAACCTCTGCCTCTAGTTGCAGCAGCAGAGATCAGTTTTTAAACAAATTCTGTCTTCCTCAGACAGAAGAAAACACTTTTTGGTTCCAAGGGGAAAATACTGCCATAGGGTTCCCTATAAAAGGTAGCTGGATAGACCCAGCTATCACCCCAGGGGGTTTATCCTTCCCAAGGGCAGAGAGCAACTAAGGCAATCAAACCTCTACCTGTGGCACCCGAGGTGCCCACCAAGTGCATGGTTCACTGCCAGCATCACTAGCAGTGGCTATCTGCTAGAGTGAGGCAGCAAGGAGATTATAAATAATTTATTCTCTGGGCAGATGGGGGAGGAAGAGAGTGAGCTTTTAATTAAAATGATATCTTACACATCAAATAAATATGAATAAGATGCCAAAAACAACTGTATAAATCCCAAACATTCTCTTGTGTTTTAATTATTTGTGTTGATAAAACAAGAGCGAAGGCATTTTACTTTGCTTCGAGGACGAAGAGGCAAAAGGTTATGCTGGCATTTTTTATGTTCTTTTCAAGGAACAAATGTTTCAGAAGCACAGATCTGACAAACTATAATTCATATCGGGAATTAAATTGGAATTTAGAGAACAATTGTTAATATTTCAAAGTAATTGTTTAAGAAATTATCATTTTGGTATCTGCCTCAAAAATAATTACCCACCACTAATTTTTCTTTTTCAAAGGCCGCTATTTGTTGGAATGGCGGAAAGATGAGGAGTTTTTGCTGTGAGCTATTTATGTAGTTCAAATGAGGAGATAAATAGGAAGGGACTTTCATGTTCCTAGGCAAATGAGTCTGACTAATGTATGGCTTCAAGCTCAAAAGTGGGCCTTGGATTTATTTGAAAATTTGGGGTATTTATTATGGATGGGATTTGCAAGTCAGAACAGGCAAGTGAAGAATCAAAACCTGTTCATATTAATTAGCAACAGATCCCCACATAAACCCCTACTGCTTGGAGAAACCCTGCCTGTCTGGTGTAGGGTACTGAAGAGACAGCTCTTCATCCAGGTAGGCAGATCAGAAACATTTTTCCTTGCTTGGTGTCAAGATAAGGTTCTACATGTGTGTTTTTACCATCGGTCTTTCAAACAGTCAGTGCAGCCTCCTAGATAGTCAAAAGAAGACTTGACTGCTGCACAACCCTACTGCACACCCCTACTGCCTTTGCAGCATTTTGGGGTGTCAGAGGATGGGTATTCCTACTTCTGATCTTCAGATAGGGCATCAGTAAGTTGAGACATCTGTGGTCTCATGAAAAGGGGGCTGGTACTTGAATATTTAACAGGTCATGAGAAAAAAAGACATGGTAGAAGAAATCTTAAACATCAACTTCTGCAACCCACAGCTTGAGGTGGTATTGTCTAGACCCTGTAGGATCCTGCCCCTACCCTCTGCTGTGCTATGCTGCTGGAAAGTGCATTGATTGCTTTCATCAAAGGAGGAGGAGAAACTGCAGTTGTATAGCACCAGGAAGAGTTCAGTAAATGGCAGTTTCAAGGAATTGCTATAGACATCTCTGCTCAGTGATAATACAGTGAAGGGAAACTGTTTCCATGAAAACACAGTTTCAACTGTAAAAGGAGAAATTATTTTCTGGGTTTTGTTAAATTTTTTTCTGCAATATTATTCATCCATCTTTGTTAGGAATAATTCTTAAATGCATTTTGAAATATCTCACTGACACACACACTTTTTTAGCCAGGTAGTTTTGCCCTTAAGTAGTGCTGAGGTAAATGGTAATTTTTAAAGTGCATAGGGCAAAGCAATATTTTTCACTCAGTCTTTTAGAAAAGGCTATTTCTCACCACAAAACCACTCTTTTTTTTTCATCTGAACTGTTACCTCAATGTCAGGATACCTTCTGGCACTGTCTGGGTGCCTGGTACACCTCCCCAGTTGTCCTGTTGGCTGACGTTTGCCAGCAGGTTGGTTCCTCCAGCCTGTTGAGGACCTGTGCTGAAAAAAAATCTCTTCAGCCAGTTCCTGGGGGAAGATCCTATGACTTTTGGATTGTTACTTTGTCTTTTACCCTCTTCATGTTATAACTCCCTCTTCCCCTTGGTCTCAAGGATACCAGACTCTCATGGAGATACGGGTCTGGAGACTAATGAGAAATACACTCGACCTTTGCAGATGCTCTGATTAAAGATTACCAGAGAATGTGTGGGGAAGCAAAGAAACCTCCTTTTGGCTCCAGCCTCCCAGCTTCTTGTAAGCATCCCAATTATGAAGCAGATCACAGGAGCTGTGTTGGAAGACAGTGGTATCAGCAAATTAGAAGGCTGCAGCAGGAGAAGCAATTAAGGCAGCTTTATGTTTGCCCAGGTTTGGGGCTGTCATTCCTGTTTGCATGCTGCTTGGATTCAGGATCCCCTTGCACTCATGGGGTTTGGGATTCTGCTGTGCCGTATATGCCATGCTTCTGAAATGATTCTGTGGTTTAGGAATTAATTGTGGTGATTGCCAGAGAAGGACAAAACAGGGGCAAAATAGGAATGGTTTGTGTTGCAGCCCACAGAGGTTATTGGTAAAACATCTGAGGATGGGGAAGAAAAATCAGGGAGGAAAACATTCTCCTTCCTCATGGAAAAGGGAAGATGATGGATTTATACTGTCACAGATCACCTGCTAAAGCAAGACAGCAGAAAGGTACATGGTAGCTCCTGCTATATGGAAGAGCTTGGAAAATGTGGGGAATCAGTAGGCACCTTGCTCAGCTGGCCCATCTGCTGCTGGAGGACCAGCATGATCGCTGCTGCATGATGGACACTGGCCTAGCATTCAGTGGATGACGGAATAGGTTTTGGAGCCTTTCCTCTGGGAAGTCAATTCGTAGCATAGATCTGTTCATAACAGATGCCTCTGCCAGGAAGTTTTCCCCTCCTTTTAAGCCAATATTTCCCTATGTTTAATTTAAACCAATACTACTTGTTTTGCATCTGTGTAGAAACATTAAAAAATGTAATACGGATCTCCCTTTCATGTTTTTTATCATCTCTAAATATCAGAGCTAACAACCCAGGTTTCCTTTGCTCTTTACAAGTGTGTCTCATAAATCATCCACAGGCTATTGGGATTGTCTCGGAGCAATTCGCTGCTATCCCTGTCCATGGCAATGGACTGCAAATTTCCACATGGATCAAATCTGAATTAGTCATCTAAACCTACAGGCTAAAAAAATTGTGATCCTTCTCTCTCCTGTAAAACATTTATTTCATTAAGACTAAAAACTGTTTGGTGGGTTTTCTTTGTCTTTAATACACCACAATAATAAGAGGGGAAGTGGAGAGGGAGAATCTGGACCTTTCCCAGGTAAAGCTTGCCACTTGAGAATATCCAGGGATATGTACTGGGGTGATTTCCTTGCAATAGTTCTGAAAGTTATCTGCTCACCTTGCAGATTTTGCCAGCATGCCTTAGGGTTTTGAAATAGGATTTGGCCACTCAAAGGTGAAATTGCCATGTCACCAACCTGTTCCCCTTGGGAGCACAGCACATGGTAGAAGTCCTCTTCAGCAGTAGCCAAGGGCTGGGTTTTGAAGCTTTCCTGCTCTCTGAAGGATGCTTGCAAGGTCAGCTTGGAGAATGCTAGGAGAAATAGCAGATGCCCAGGTAACTTTTCACACTGATTTTCCAGCAACCCAGACATGACCAGCTCTACCTAAGTGCATGACTTAGCATAACGATATAACCTTTGGGTCAAAGCTCTCACTTTCCTCTTTTTATTCTTTAAAGTCTTTATAATATTAGAGCAAGTGATTTGACCTGTATTGTGCTGGAAAATGACCTGACAAATCTGTGAGCATCCAGAGCATCTTTCAGGATTTTAAAAGAATAATCAGCCAGCTGGTATCCGAGGCAGTTCACTGCTAAGTAGTTGGAAGAGTTCATTCACAGTGGGACATCTCAAGCACCCAGGATGGTTTATCTACTTGCATGTGTATTCACAAAGGTTCATGGTAAGCCATGTTTTCTTAATAATGCATCATGGCATAGTGCAATTTATGGCAACAGCAGTGCGGTACAGCCAATGCAACTGAAAATATGGAGAACCAGGTTTCTGAAAAAGATTTTGTAAATGTGAACTAGTTCTCCCCAATAATCACCAAAGAAGCAAACCATCAGAAGCTCACAGACAATCAGGAATGGACTGGCAGTGCTCCACAGAGCTATCAGTGGGCATTTGGATCATGCTGGCTTCTTTGGCCAAGGAAGCAACTGGTCTGGCTGAGCAAAACCAGGGGGAGTATTGGAGAGTGTGATTTGTTGAAATGAGGAGAAGAGGAGTATAACAACTTTTTCCCTCCTGGGAAAGCTATGTATTTGCACCAAGGATAACTTAAAAGAGAGATGTGCATTTATCTGTGTTGGCAATGCTGCAGGTCCCAGGAGGCTCTCTGGGTAGTGAGGGAGGTGTCAATATATTTTTGCATACAGGATAGCTGTTTGTGAGGAAAGTGCTCTAATTAGAGGAAAATATTTGATCTCTATAGGCTTTTGGTGGAATATCTTAGAAAGGCAGCAGATGTTGCTGAAATTATTTCATTCAACTGTTTTCTCCCCTTTTTCTTCCCTTGTGTTTTAATGAGGTGCACTGAATTAAAACTCGATAAACAGCTCATGGCAGTTTATTAGGGGGCATCAAAAACTGCTCTAAATCAAAGCTGACACCTCATCCGAAGCAAAGTACATGCACATGCACCAACATTTCTCTGTCTTACTTTTGAAAGTCCCAAGTTACCCAGAACCAGCAGCTCACCCCAGAAGCTATCAAAGGTTCCCAAAAACATGACAGAACACAGCCAGCACATATACCTTCATTGTGTCTGTTGTCACCCTAGTCAGCACAGCTTCCCGACGATATGCACTCTGCATGTTCCTGCCTTGTATCAGTCCTTTGCCCAGTAACTCCCTTCTCCAATGAGCCAGAAGGCTCTAAATCTGATTCCTTAGTCTTGAAAGAAAGCACGCATAAATATAGGACTGCCTTAAAGACTTTCCAGAAGGTCTTACAGATGCATCTGACTTGACTTGACTTATTCAGAGAGGATTCAGGTGAGGAAGTTTAGAAGGTAGGAACCTGAAACCAGATGTGATCTTCAGTTCAAAGAGACTTGTAAAAAGTCTCATTTTAGAATATTTTGCCCAATGGTAAATATGAAATTACAGTCTGGAATGGGTTGGTTGTGGCAGCACTGAACTGGTTCTGAACTGACATACAGTGGGAGACAGCATCTGCCACAGGCTCCATTGAACAGGTGGAAAATGGTTCCTTTTGTGTAGATTAGGAAATAAGGCATGTATGGAGGAAATGTGTGGTGGTCTACAAAAAGGGTGGGTGGAAGCTGACAAATGTAAAAGACAATACTACATCCCTGTATGAAATGCTGTCTTTAATGACAGAAGTAAAGGGGTTTTCCCCAGAGAAGAGGGTGCTGTCCTCCAGCCCCTGAAGTCTACATGCTAAATGCTGTCAGTGTGTCCTACAAGCACCAGTGGCTCTGTTCAAACAGGGAATAATCATAGACCTTTCTCCTTGAAATGTTGTATACCAAGGGTCTACAGAGAACTAGTTACACAGGCTGACATCAAATGCTGCCTGAAATCAGAAACCCTGTCAATGTGATTACAGAGGCAAAACAAGAGTCTTCATAAATTTGCTTGTCTTGTGTCACCCCAAAAGCATCTGCAGGACACCACATTCAACCCCACAGGACAGGTCACTTCATTATGTTGAGTGAGTCAATACATTGATTAGTTTATCAAATGATAAACAAGGTTTCTGCTTTCATCAGTGCTGTGAATATTAATTGATTTGACAGCCTGAACCTCAGTAAAACAAGTAGAAGGGGCATCAGGGCATCACTGTATTAATTAGCCATGTTGAAGCTGCTTTTAACTGCTTCCGAAGTTTAATCAATATGCTACATTTGAGTCCCAAAAGGCTTGTGAAAACAGTCTTTGAAATCCTTTAAATTGTTGCCTATGTGAGGTTTTAGACTCTTGGCATATTCTTATTCTGCTGCTTTTCTTCCTCCTTTTTTCTCCCTCCTGAAATCCATAGTGACCCATAAGGACTGCTCTGGGAAGGCTTTCTTACTTGTATCATAAATTTGCACTTACTAGGAGTAGAAATAAAATGAAGATTTTCTGTTTTAGTATAATAATAATAATAATCCTGGGTATTAATGAGCTGGCCTCTGCCTTCCAGTTTCTATATGCAGTAAATTACTTCTATAGACTTAACTTGATGTGAGTGGGCAGGGCACCATTAAAATCATGTTTTTCTGAGCTCTTGCATATCATTCAGACTTGGATTTAACACAAAGCAAGGTTTGGGCTTGTTAAGATGTTTTACTGAGAGGGAAGAAGGAGAAGGTGGAGCTGAAAATAAAGCTGGGAAGGAAGCTGTAGAGAGAAGAGGATGGAGGGACTGTGACTGCAGGATGATGTGGGGAGATTGGGAAGCAGAGCCACTGCTGTATGATAAGTAAGTCTCAACTTTTCCCTAAGGGAAGGAGTTGGAGGAGACAAAAGGAAAGTGGCATGTGTAAAGAGAAAGACATGAAAGCAGGGATGAACTGAGAGACAGCATGTGAGCTGTCACACTGATCTCCAGTATGAGAGTGGGAGCTGATGGAGGCATGAAAACACTGCTGATGAAGAGCAGTTCAGCAGGGAAGAGGATGAGGGGTTATCCTATAGTTTTTGGAGAATGTCTCTGACCTTCATACTCTATGACTGCCTGAGAAGGGCACAGTACCTCTGTTACCAGCCAGTTTCACAGGGAGGCTGGACAAGGCACGATGAAGGAAGGGCCATGCATCCTTTGCAGAAATGTCCACATGGCCTGCCTTCTCATGGTCTTTCTTATGGCTTTGTGATTAATTCAGTTCTTACTCAAGAGCCCAGCTGAATCTGGAACACTTCCTGTTCCATGAAATGCCTGAGGGCTGAAGTCTGTCCTCCCGCCACTGCTCCAGCAGACCTGTGAATATGCAGAGACCCGAAACAACTTTTCTGAATCCATGAATTTTGTGATTTGTTGCAGTGTTCTGCTGTTATGCCTTCTTTTTCAAGACTAAACTTCCCCAGATGTGCCCATAGCAGGTTTCCCAGCATACTTCCTGTCATGCCTCCAGCGATTCTGTTTGTGTTGACTCCCCAAGGTCACTGCTATAGATGTCAAAGCAGTACAGTCAACACAGGGAGACCAATAGTGCTTGAAACAGTTCTCAGGGCCCCAACATAATTATAACAATTACAAAGTCAGGCCCTGAGCTATGCTTTCTGATGCACGTATCTGCCATGCTCACTTCATTGCATGCACAGATCCTGTTGTTAATAATGGAAGATGCCCCAGTCTCTCTAGGGGCAGCACTCTTTGCTACGGGCAAGGTACTAAATCACATTTGAAGTTTCTAGGCCAAAATATTTTACTTTTATTTTTGAGGAATAAAGTGTGAGGCAAATTTCTAAGCCAGACTCCTTTGGCTCACCTGGTAACAGGTAGGAAAGTAGGCAGCAGTAAGTGAAGGCTAGGCCATCCTGTAGTAATGGTGTAGAAGTGAAGAGAATGACTTTTGAGAAGGATAAATCAATGGTAAGCTGCTGTCCTGGTGCTCAGACCATGCAGTGGGAGATCAAAATGATGTTGATGGCTTCCAGCACCAACGTATAGAGCAATACTGCCCAAACCTATACCCTTGATTTTCCTCTGAAAATGATAAAGGGTTTGCTGGTCCCCTGCCTTCCTGGATGCCATAGCAAGGAGTGAAGCCACTTTATGTGTGGGACATGGATAGGAGAGGGTGCGGCAATACTGCAGGACAGCATGACCAAGTGGGAGAAGAAAGTGCTGAGGAGAGTCACTGCAGAGAATGCCCTGACAGCTTCAAAGCTGGTTTGGGAGTGAGACCTATGTGTCACTCCTGCTTATAAGAGACCAGAGGGAGACCCAGGATGTGCATTTATGGTGATCAATACTTGGGATTTGTCCAGAAAAATAGGCAGAAATTACATGTCTCTTGCCAGTAGAGCCTGGTTTTATTTTAGGGAAGCCAGGAATGGTGTCAGAGGAAACCCTGGTGAATACGTATCATGTATGCAGTCATATACACTCATCTTCTTTTGTATTACAGCTACGGGAGCTGTCTGCCCTATACCTCACTCTTAAACGCCTTCGGTGATGCTTCTCCCCACCCTACTAGGGGTTATCTAAATGAGACTCACCTCATCTATGGGATTAGCCCTTCTCCTGTTAATATACCTCCTCTGGGGGAGAAAGTCCTTTGAACAGAAATAGCACATGCTTCATGTCATCATTAGTTTTAAAATCATAAAGGAAACCTTCCATCAGCACTGTCACAATTACCTTCCCATTTTCCTGCTTCACCTCATTAAAAGGAAAATGTTACAATTAAGGCACGGAGGGGAGGAACAGATGAAGTGTATTGGTGAATCGGCACTTAGTCAAGGGGTTTAAAAATATTAAACCTTTCTCAAGAGCCATCCCAAAAGGGAGCATTTCTTATTTGAGGGGTGCTTTCTCAGCTCAGATTCATCACTGGTGCTAAGGATATACTGTACAGTGATGTTTGTCAGAGGAATGCTCTATACTCAGGCACATCTGCTGCTGCTTCATGGTGAGGTCATACACTCCCAGGGTGAGGAGAATCTTCTCCCTTCACACCTAAGATGGGGTGGGTTTTTTTTTGTGTGCATGGAGTATTTTAAATGGAATTGGACATCACCTGCCTTTATTCTTGCTTTTCAGTCCCATTTCCCTCCTTACGGCACATCTTCATTAGAGTTGTGCCTTTGTTCCGTCAATTACAAAAGCCCTTCAGGTTTTTATTTCGTTTTTTAGGTCAGGTCCCCACTGTGCAAAGGGAAAAGTGAGCAGGTATGGGGGCAGGGGAAGGGTTGTTCTCAATCCCCCCCCACCAAATCCTTATTTCCTTAGGGATAGCATTGTGCCCAGAGCCACCCCAGGAGTTACCCTGGGGTGTGAAGTTCACCTTCATTGCACTACTTACTAAGCTAAGGCTGCTTCACAGGGGACATAACAATGCCTATAATTCATATCCATTTTCAACATATTTTCGTCCCATTTCAAAGCCTTTTTTACTGCCTTCATGACCTGGAGAAGAGATTTGGGACCGGCCATTCTCACGTTTGCTACACAGTTGGTAAGTCCCAGCCCTCCTATAATGAAAATGTCACTAATGATAAATATTTAACGGGATGTGATGCTTATCTTTATATTTACTACCCTGACCTTTATATATTTGGATTTTATTTTATGTTTTATGTGGCTTGCCTTTGCCTTTTCACAGACAGTCGGTGCTGCGGAGCAAGAAGTACTGCAAGGGCTCCAAGATTGCCGTTGCATTATAAATATGAACACAGTACATACAATTAAAGAACTTTAATGCCTGGTATAATTACTGTCTGCAGTTTGTACTAATGCTCAGGGTGATATACTGAAGCAAACTCTTCAGACACCAAGGGATCTGCATCCTGAGGGACAATGGAAAAATCACTGCTTATGAGCTTGCGATTAATTATTGTGCTTTGCGTGGAGAGGCTGAGACTTTCCAAAGCACTTTGCACCTACAGTTGATTGAAATGCCTACACAGGAATGACACTGCTGTGCGTAGCCTGCAGGCAGGGTGCTGCTTTATAATCTAGCAAGGGTCTGACTTTTTTTCCCTGTAATACAGAAATTGAAAATTTGAGGATAAAAAGGTGTAAGAAGAATGCATGGTTAAGGCATCTTAAAGGGTAACGACTGTTTATTTGTAGGACTTCTCTGGAAGACTCTTTGGCTTGCACTGGGAGATGCTGGGAGCATGGGGAGCTTACTCTGCTGCAGAAGGACCTGTGCTCCAGCCTGTCCTGCTCCTCCTGGGCAGGGCAGGTTGGCCAGCCTCTTCTCGGAGCTCTCCAAGAGCAGAGATAGGATTTATGGGTGTTTAGCAGATCCATGCAGACATGGCTGCCAAGAAACTGGGCATCACCCATAGCAGTGGGGATAGGGAAAATCTGCAGACAGCTGCATTTGGCAGCCTTGGCTGAGCCCCACATCCATTTCCCCTTTAAGGAAGGGAGAAAAAAAAATGAAAGAAAGGAGTTAATAGGCTTGATTGGACTTTGCTGAAAAACTTACAAAACGAAGGGAAAAAAAAGTGCTGAAGCAGCTCCTTTCTGAGTCTTTGAACTTCAAGCTTTGAAAAAAGGTGGGGAAAATCTTAAAGAATTAACGAGGACTACTGGGAAATTAGGAGGAACTTTCAGTGCTTTCCACCTGGAAAGAAATGGAAAGAAAACTCTTACACATATATATATACACACACACACACAGAGACATTGGCATGCACGTATATGTGAGCGCGTGACCCCTTCAGCCAACCACCCATCATCTTGTCTCTGATTTTCTTTTAATGACATATTAATTCTTTGACTTGCTGGCATGGTGGCTGGGAAGGGTGAGAGCTGCCTTTCTCCCACTGTGGAGGAGGCAGAGGCAGACTGGCAAAAACCTGGGGCTGCCACCACTCTGTCAACATTTGCTGAAACACAAGCCTTGATCAGAATAGCTCTCCTTTCAGGAAATATCAATTTTTCTTTGTTAAAAAAAGGCCTCAAGATAAATATTCTTGGATGAAAACCTATAAAAAGCTCAGACTGACAAACTATTTTTTTAGGCACTTCTTTTTCTCCCAACAAGAATATAGCTGTCAAGAGAAACAGATGTTCTCTATGAAAAATCTTCTTTAATTACAACTCTGTCAAAAAGCTGGAGACAGATTTCTCCCTTTTTTCCCCCAAGCCCATTAAAATGTATGCGAAAGGCCAAGGTTTTAAAGCCATGGCTCCTATCATAATATAATATTTAAATAAAACACTGCACTATTAAGGAGGCTGAGTACCAGCAAAGCCACAGGTTGAAATGCATGGACAAATTCAAGTTTCTTAAGATTTGCTTTTTTAAAGTGATGTGTCAAGCTTGAACTTAAGCCTTCCCTGTCCACGGGCACCTGCAGTACTGATGTGTTTTGGGGAACCACTAAAGCAGATCAGCACATCTGCAAACAACCACATTTCGCACTTAGTCAGGTAAGATGAATCCTCCATCCAGAGTTCAGGACTTTGTAAATCAGGCCAAATATTTGCATAGCAAACCAAGAGTTTCAGATCTGGCCATTAGCCAGACATTTCTTTTAACCTCACACTATTTTTCAGCAATTCTTGCCATGTGTCCATTAAATACTTTCTTTACTAAATATATTAAAGCCCTAACTAGCAGCCTTCACTTTCTTGGGGCTATTCTGCTCTTCAGAAGCTTGCAGATGATGGCAATGTGACATAAATGTTAAAGGAGGTTTTCGGGCTCAGCATTTCCCTGAGGCATGATATGTGTTATCCACGGCAATGAAGTTCTACTGGAGATAGTGGCAAGAATGCAAGGTTGATATTTCTTTACTGTTTACAGTAATTGGCTAGAATGTGGCTGAGTAGTTGGATGAAAATAATCAATAGTTCTTGTAGCTCTCGTTCACTAATGAATGATTTTCCAGCAGTCGCTAATGTAAATAGGTTTCATTAAAATAGCAAATCCTCCCAAACAAGAAAATAAACGAGAGCTTTTGAAACCTATGAAATTGTGTGGGTCTGAGTATCTGACAGAGATGATAAATATCTGCTGTTGATATTTTTGGTAAACAGATTTTCTTTTCAATTTTCACTCTTGTCACTTAAGTAATAACAATATTTAGCAAATGCATTATTCCTTTCCCTGAAATCTTTGAGTGCAAAATGTGTCAGCTCCAACTCAAGAAACCATTCCTTTCCTGAGCAACCCTCACGTACATGTGCTTAACTCCTGCAAAATCAGTGCCCTGTAACTGCACTAATAGACTGGGAATTTTAGGAGTTATGTCTTTTGAGTAGCCCACTACAAATGAAGGGGACTGGGCAAGACACAGCCAGTACTTTTTGTGACTCCTAGGAATAAAGTGGTGTGAACTCAAGCATTCAGTGATGTGCTTCAGACCAGCAAGTGTGTGTGCAGGGCAAAGGAAAAAACCTGGGACTTTGTACCAATACTGTTGGAGGATTCTGGGGTCAAAAGAGGGTGGGATAAAAGAAAAGAGACTGAACTGCTCGGTGTTTGATGATATTTCTTGCTCGGTGATTTTGATATTTCTTTTGAACTGCTCACTTCACTTCCTTTCCTTTTGTCCAAAGAAGAAATCTGAAAAAAAATTATTTGTTTTGGCCAGCCTAGAGCATGACTCGTTTTGCCCTAGAGGAAAGTGGAGCTCTTCATCCACAGCCCCTCAAAAAAAGAACCCCAAAGCCATTTGGTGAAAAGTTTCCGGAGATGTTTTCTCAGTTTCTGCTAGAAGAGTCAGGAGTCCTTCGGGGAGCAGTGAGGATATTTTTGTAAGTGACAAAACATATGAAAACTCTCAGTGGCAGAAAAACCTCTGCTTCCTGCTCTCAGAAATCGTCTTTTCCTTCTCTTTTTCTCCTTCTCCTTCTTTTCTTCTCCTCCTCTTTCTCTTTTTATCTTTCTCCTTCCCCTTCATCTTTTCTCCTCCCCCTACCCCAATCTCTCTCCCCTGGTCTTCCCTCCCTTTCTCCTCCACATCACCCACCACTCACTTAATGGAGAAGGCTCTCAAAGGCAAGAGCAGGTTTGGGGCGCCACGTGTCTTTGCCAACAGCATCAACCAGAAGCCAGGGTTTCAGATGGGAAATGGCATTGGTAATCTCCCTTAGAGGGAAGTGCTCCCATTTTTCATGACAGCTAGTCCTTTTGGGATGTGGATTAAAAGAAAAAGCATTTCATTTGCTCTTTGGAAGCCAGAGCTATAGATCAAGGTCCTTCTCATTCCCCCAAAGACTAAAAATCATATTTTCATGCAAGAATTGAGGCTATTCTCTGTGAAAACTGAAACAGTTATCTGCACTTTCATCTAGAGGTCAGCAGTAGAGATTTTTCTCCAAAAGCCAGATAAATCCAGGCTGTTAGTGCCTCTTCCCAGTCTCCTTAGTTATTGCTTTTTATTGCACAAAGGGTGAGGAAAAAGCAAATACCTCCGCTTCCCAACTTTGCTCTTGTCTGTCTGTATGAATTGACCAAATGTCTCACACTCTGGACTTGAGTAGCTTTGGTGCCTGTGATATTCTGCTTTGAATGCCATGATGTGGATGCAGATGCCCAGGTCTGCTTAACCCTGGCAGATAGCATAGGAAAGGTTATTTTCAGAGCCCAACATGCAGAATGGCTGGAGACCCAGATCATGAAGGTGACAGCTCAGTACCTCACCCATCAAGTGGGGTGGATTTTTGCTTCTGTAAAGGTGTCTTGTCCTCCATCCAGTGCACCCTCCTGCCACACACCACTCATTTTCTGCTCCCTCTGGGCCAGTTCTGTAGAGACAGTGATCTCTCCATCTTCTTCTCATCTTGGCTGCATGGAAAATTAAGAATATAACTCTCCAGTGGTTACGCTAATATCCTAATGCTTGTGGGAAGCCAGGTAGAGCTCTAGGGTTGTGTTTCTGGTACCAGAAAGATTTGTGGATATCTCTGTGGTTCAGGCTTAGCTCTGTGAAGACAGCGCTTTGCCATCAGCCATTCCAGTGCAAGTCCTCCTGTCCTGTGATTCACAGCACTTAGGGCCTTTCCAGTATAACAGAAAGTTTTGTTACAGGTATAGGGAATTGGAAAGGTGTAAGCCAAGTGTTTTGGCCATTGGAGCAGCCTGTTTTCATAATATGAACCCCATCAACTAAAAAGCCCAGCCAAAGATCACAAGTAAAATTGCAGGCATGGCCTAAGCACTAAGTACGTGCTTGCTCTTGGCTCTGCTACAGGGAAAGTCACTTCTCATCCCCTTCTCTTCTGCCCCTCCAGAGCACCACAAAATATTTAAGACAGAAAAATGTCATTCGAGTGACCTCAGCCAGATCCCTGTGTCACTGAACGTCAGGAGAGTAAAACACCGTAATACCAATGTAGCAATAAGAAGCACTTAGCGCTGGGTGCTAGGTGGAATTTCCACAAATCAAGCACACCCCATGCCGCTTTTGTCGTTACTTTTATACACAAAAATCGCAAGTTAGTACGCTCCCTCTTACAATGATTCATTGGTGATTTGCATATAATTATAATATCTGTTATGTCATTCTCTTCTGTTACTATGCTTGTGTGGAGGAAGTGTCTTCAGCTGGGCAAGGGACTTCTTGATCTGTGGGTGTTTTTTTTACTATTATAATAAGATTATAATGAGGAAAGTTCATCTAAAGGACATTCTCATCTTATTTTGTTGCCAAGTTGGCTGGCTAGGTATCTACCTTGACAGGTTGTCTAATAACTCATCCTATATACAATAGACCCTAGACGCTCTGGTTATGGTCTAGAGAGTAAGGACTAAGGCTAATACGGAAAGCAGGGACTTCAAGAAACACAGCATCGGATTTCAAGCAGCGCAGCAACCCATGCTAACATAAAGGCCAACCTCTTAAATCAAGATATTCCTATAACTGATTCACAAACAAACACAGAATATAGACAGATTAAGTAAAACTTATTTCACTAAGACTTAACTCCGTGTCTCAACCTTGTCTTGGTTTCACTGTCATTGTTACCAACCCTGTCCCTGCTCCACTCACCTGGCATGGGAGCTGTGGCACTGGGCCATTTCTGCTGCCTGGGTCCAGTATCATTGCAGATAACGGGTTTCTGAAGCTATGTTGCACTCCCATACCCATGAACTTCTCAGCTGTAAATCCTGTCCCTCTGTCACAGACAGTGATTGAGCCTGTCTGGTGTAATTTATTCCTTTGAAGCCCATGCAGTCACAGCAGAGATGATCACCTGCTCAAGAAACAATGCTTGGGATAAAATTTTTCCCTCTGGAGGGCTCCTACAGGAAAACACAGCAGTGTTCACAAGCCACCACCATCGATATATATCCTGTATCCCCACCTGCCTGCTTTCCTGTGATGTTTGGAGCCTTAGCAGTTTGCTCACACGCATGGCCTTGCCCTTTCCAGCAGCTGCATCACTAAAAATACCCCAAATTCCCCCTACCTTGCAAGTCTTTATGTGGTGATGACAGCCAGAAGGGCTCAGCCCGAACTATGAGGGATGAATCATAGAATCATAGAATGGTTTGGGTTGGAAAGGACCTGAGATCATGTAGTTCCAACCCCTATAGGGGCAGGTATGACTCACAGTAAACCATGTCACCCAAGGCTCTGTCCAGCCTGGCCTTGAGCATTGCCAGGAATGGAACATTTAGCACTTCTTCGGACAACTTGTTCCACTGTCTCACCACCCTCACAGTAAAGGATTTCTTCCTTATATCTAACCTGAACTTCCCCTGTTTAAGGCTGAACCCACCATCCCTTGTCCTATCGCTACAGACCCTGATGAAGAGTTCCTCTCCAGAATCCCTGTGGGCCCCTTCAGATGCTGGAAAGTGCTCCATACCCGTTATAGTTGATCCTATGCAGTAAAGAGCTGTGTAAGAGGACGTAGTATTTTGTTACTGAGCTCCAATGCTATTTCTATTAAATCTAAATTCTTACAGTGCCAAATCAAAAGCATATTTTCATCATGTTTAGAAACTCGCTACACTATTATGAGAGTTGTAGTAAAAACATCTATAAACAAAAAAAAAACCCAAATGGCAAGTTTAGGGTTACTGGTCACATATGTGCCACAGTAAGAGGATTTTCTCTTCCTAATTGCATTTTTCTCCCAGAGAAATGTCCCTTGTAGCATTCCCTGCTCTCCCTGCAGGCCCTCACTTCACTGAGGCTCCAGAGCTGAGTGCGAAGTGTGCTTTATTGTTTGTCACCTGAAGCACCTGAAAAAAATTACATAAATCCATCAAAGTAATGAATCTTCTCAGCAGTGGCAAATAGACAGAGACCGACAGGCACTCATCTGAAACGAGTCATCTTTAAAAATTAATACAAAATAAATAGCTGGCTTTTTGCTCTACTTCTAAGGGGCGGCTACCTGGCTTAGCCAAGAGGACAAGCAGTCAAGGGCTCTTGATAGGAGTGTGACACAAGGGTAGGGACAAGTCCTTCTCCAGGTCCCTGTAGCCCTCCTCCCTCAGCAGCATCTGATGGCTCTGGAAACGGAACAAAACAGCGGTCGATGCTGTGTTACGTTGATGACTGCCAACATAGGAAACAGACGGATTTTGAAGTGTGCTGAAGCCTCATCACTTTCTTCCAGCCTTTGCTGGCCCCCTCCAGCCCTCTGGGCTCTTACACCAGTTTGTCTATGTCTAAGCAAGCTTGTAAACTCCTTAGGGGAGAGACTGCACTTGCTTTTATGCCTGTACACTGCTTGTCAGCGTGTGGACTCCATAAATAATAAACAGTGGTATTCCTGTCTCCTCCAAGCTTTCATTCTGTTATCCAGAATGAAATAGATCTATCTCTCTATATGTACATAATATATTAATAGATATAATAATATATATTAATAGATATATGATAGAACTATCTCTCTATAGTATATAAATCTCTATATAGAGTATAATACATCTGTCTCTCTATAAGTGCATTTACATATACATACGTTGTGTATCTGTATATAAAACCAGACATATAAAGATATTTAGTGTATGTATTACCATTACATGGACTAGGAGGGGACAGATCTGAGACCACTGCAAGCAGGACAGGAATTTATCAGGTACACACTGATCTCCTCTGCTCCTACGTCGTTCCTACAACCATGCATGCATCCCGTTTCCCTGTGCTTGCTCCCTTTTTTGAAGCCTCTTTAGTCAAGCTGTTGCAATGAGTTTTGAAAGATGCAGAAAGACTCTTCTTGCTAAAGCCTGGATATTTTTACAAAAAAAAGCCTGCCAGTGGGGGAAAAAAGAAATCAAACCCAGCTCTCATTTGAACAAAACGTAGAGAAATCTAGCAATTAACATACCTGGGAGGAATTATTTTATGTGGGGCTCGGTAAACCTTTAAAGGTTTACGTAGTTTGTGCTGTGTCTTGTGGCTGGTGTCACTGCTGAGTGCTGTCTGAGCCAGGAGAACAGGCATGCTCTTGGGGACAGGGCGTTTCACTACCGGCCATGATCCCACTCGTGTAAACCTAAAGGAAGGAAAACAGCAGAAGGCAAATTGCTTTTGACCACAAGAATCCTTCTTCTGTTCGAACATCTCCCATCTTGAGTTTGTTGAGGATTTTTTATTTATTAGTCTATGGAAAGGCGGCTGTGCCGGTACCTGCGGGGCCTGCCCTTGCCCTGCAGGAAAGCACAGGGATGAAGAGTGGGAAGGAAGATGGATGGATCCTGAATTGTTTCCAATTTATGGGGCTCTCTGATTCCTGCTGCCGTATGTCTCCAAGAAATGACACCACTACTTCAGGAGCAGAGATTAATCTGAGCCGGCAGGAGAAGGACAAAACAAATCATCTACTGCAGGAATCTCATTTGATGCCTGTTAGTAAGAGCACCGGGATGAATGGCTTTTGTAAAGACTGCACTGCAACATGTTTTTTTCCCCTTTCTATGCTCTTCTGCAAATTAAGGTCTATAAGGTGTGCGGCAGAGGCAATCCCAGGGTTACTGCAACAAGAGAGCTGGAAGCTAAGCCAAAGGAGTAATGGTACGTGTGTACATAGGGAAGAGGTGGACTCATCCTGCAATGTGCTCCCTCTGATCACATCAAACCCATTTTTTCTAACCATGACATCACCAGGCTGCTGCTCATTTTACTGCTGTTGTGCAGACTGAGACAGCTCCTGCGCCCACAGATTTGGGCCTCTGTGGCTCTGAAGCAGTGCTGCGAATCTCCTGCAGCGGCAAAGCAGTGCTTGCTGGGGATCATCCCCGTCTGACCAGGGAAGAGCCCATCCTTCATAAACAACACAGAGCACAAATTCCCAAATGAGGAAGCTGGCGGGGTCGGGGCAGCCTGCAAACATGGCTGTGGACTTACAAGTGAGCCATACACAGCTATGCAGAGCCCAGCCTATGCTTCCTTACCCATCTGTTGCCCACTGCAAAAAAGGCCTATTATCCTTGTCCTATCCAAGAAGTTCAGCCATGGTTGGAGCGGTACCTAGCACTGAGCACTATTCCAGTGCTACATGGGGCATCTTAGATTGATACAGAATCAATTTCATAGATTTACTTTTTTTTTAAGGTGCAGCCTTGGAATAGCTGAGAGTATGTGTAAGGTGCAGCTTAGCATGTACTTCCACAAAATAATTTGTCAGGCCCCACTGTAGAAACCTAATGATGGCTGTAATTTATTGCTGACAGATGATATTTATCACCCCAGCATCCTCGCTTTCTCTTTCTCTGTCTCATTAGGAATGGCATCAATAATGTTTATTGTAGCTTTTAATTTTTTATCATTGGTATTCTTACCTGTGCTGATGATGGCTGGTGGGAGATGAGAAAAGGCATTAGAGCAGACAGAGGCTTTGATAAGTATTCAAGGGTAAATGATGAATTTAGGAAATTCTTCCCGAATGCTTATGCAGGGTGTGTGCTAAAGCAGAGCACGTTCTGACAGAGTGGAAAAAAGGAGTTGTTTCCTCACCAAAGCTCACCCTCCATTTCCAATGGAGGAAGTGTGCACTGCCTGCGGAGGATGCTTAGATCCCTGATCCTCCCTAGGGAAAACCCTAGTGCTCACCCATGGGGTTTCCAACAAATCACCACAAACCATTGTGCTCCTGGCCCCAACCTGGTGCCAAGCGGCTCCCATGATGGTGAGCAGGAGCATACTCTGCAGCGTTTCCATCTCACTGCTTGGTTTACAAACAATACCGCCTTGCTACCGAGACCACCTCCGAGTAAATGCTATTTACTTGTTTTCTTCTGCATGATTTGCCATTGCCCCTCTACTAAATGAAGCTCGGCATTCCTCGATAGATGTTTGCATTTTGCATGCAGCCTCTTTTCACACCTATTAAGCGATGCTCTGGTTAAATGGAAATCTGTGAGTGTGCTGGCAGTTGCTTCACTGCAGGGGGTTGTTCGCTGCCTGCACTGGAATATTCAGGTGTTTGGACTGGCTGGCAGGAAGGTGCCCTCGTGAAAAATTATTTACCTAGGGCAATACTTCTCCTCTGAGCTCAGACTGCTCACATCATCTCACACATGATACCAAGAAGCCCCTGGGCGCCCCAGTTTTGCTCCCACTTTACATGACCATATGCAAAGTTACAGGGCACCTATTTTTGTCCCTAAATACACCTGAAATACCACCACACCGTGACATTTTTTCCTATATTCTTGCATTTCTTACTGACCCTTAAGGAAATGTGCTGCACTGGGGTTTGGAGCCCTCTGAACTGTTGGGACCAACAGTTCCCGACTGGTGCTTTTTTCCCCCCTCTTTCCAGACATGAATAATTATCAACCCAATGGTTATTTTAGCATCGTTACAGGAGCCTCTCAGACTAGCTGGTCATTTACAGATTAGATAGACATTGCTTACATTGTTCATAACTGATTATGAGATTGACAGTTTGGCTTTCATCCAAAATTTGGAGTCCCAATTTAGCATAATTGGAACCAAATAGCCGAGCAGACTGGGGGAAGGGAATAGTGGCTGCTTACAATTTAGTTAATGCTCATTTTATTGATGTCTGAAAAGCCTTTGATGTTGCAGGTTACTCTTTATAGGGCAATAAAGTTTATCGTTTGGGTTGTCCTGGGGGAGTAACTTCGTCTCTAACTGCTCTCAGGCTATTGCAGAAGCTGTTGCCAGCCCAGCCTCAATTTGCTCATGAATAATCAGAATCCAAGCAAAAAGCCAAAATACAGTTCTTATCTTGGAATAAAAATTCCAGAAAAATAATGATGACCAAATTAAAAAGTAATCCTTTATAAGCATATGATTTTATTGCTTAAAAGAACCTTTCCAATTATTGTATTGTGCTTCCACCCTATTATTTTATTTAATTCTTCTCTTCTTCATAATTTTGTCCCACAAAATGTTGGGATTTATGATGTTCACCATTAATATATTTATAGCTTTTTGTACACCTATTCTCATAATCGCTCTCTGATGTAGGCTGGGATTGGTACTTCTAAAAGCACAAGGAGATCAAGTGACTTGTCCAACACAGTAGAAAAAATCCATGGCAGGATCAACATAGATTCAGGATCCCCAACTGCCAATGCTAGTGAAAGACCAGTGAAAGTTTGATCAGAGCCACTGGCCCTGCTGCTAAAACACCAATTAAAAGGTATTTTGCCCTGAAGCATACACTGAGCAGGATAGAGCTGAGGATCCTTCAGCAGGCACAGTGCTGCTCAGCTGGGCAGGGAAGCCCAACACAGATGTGAAAGCAGCAAGGCCACTGAAAATAGGCAAATGTTTTGACAAGTCCTAAGCAGGTACCAGGTGGGTTTCAATATGCAGGCCCAGGAACCTGAGTAATTGGAAGCCAAGATGCTGGGAGCATTTCTGGAGGGGACTGAAGCCTTTTTTTTCCCACCTCAACCTCTGCTCTCCTTCCCTTTGACCACTGGCTTATCTATAATGTACTGGCAGAGCTCTGGTTCCTGGTCCTGTGGCTTTGAGCTCATTTGTCAAGCCCAGAGATCTTTATGAAAGGCTGTTAGCAGAGCATTTACTTCCCATTTCTCATCCTACGCTGCCATCACCTTCCAAGATTGATTAAGGAAAAAAGAAAAGACAACTTGTCTCTCTTTTGTTTCCCCTTTCCTTGCCTAATTTTTATTTTTACAGCCCCTTTCTCTCCATTAATACAATCATAGAATCATAGAATAGTTAAGGTTGCAAAGGACCTTAAGATCACCTAGTTCCAACCCCCTGCCATGGGCAGGGACACCTCCCACTAAACCATGCCATCCAAGGCTCTATAGAATCATAGAATGGTTAGGGAGAATCATAGAATACTTAGGGAAATCATAGAATAGTCATGCCCTGAGTATTGCTGAGGAGCAAAACAAGCAAAACTCAAAACGTTCCTCTTCCCTCTTGTGGATAATGTATCAATTTTTTTGCCTCTCTGTAAGTGGAAGTGGTCGGGTGAGCTTCGTCCTCAACATCAATTCTCTCACATGGCCTCAGCTGCTAAAGCTAAGCCAGGAAAGATCCCAAATCCATTGACTTATGATAGCTTTAAGTGCTCATTTCAGACTTACTGCACCAGTCCCAGGGGTCAGTGTCCTGTTCCTGAATCACCTCCAGGGTCACACGATGCTATCCATCTTGCTCACCACAGGGTAATCGGGTGCTTTTGTTCAGGCACCAGTTCATATACGAAATTCTTGTACCATTTGCTTCTATTAGGAGCCATAACCTATAGTTATCTGGTGCAATGGTCTTTTCCACATTCTTGTGTGCCTAAGAACACAAATGCAGCTCTGTAGCTCAGATTATTTACTCTGCTTCTGAGCCCACCCTGCTCCCACCTGTGTAAGTGAATTATACCAGTTCTACTCCTTGCCCTGCCACCTTCCCAAGCCTGCTCCCCTGGTCTCCACTCCATCCCCATGCTTCCTGAGCTCCAGTTAATCCAACTCCAGTAACAGTGTTTTTGGGTGACTCCTTTTCACCCTTTTATGCATTTTATTTTGTGGCAAATTCATGTGTTGTATTATAGAGAGATTAATCTTATAGTTTGACTGTCCTCATGGCTCTGCTTCTCTCCCCAGCCTTATCAGTTCCCTCAGTGGCCAGCTGTATGTGACCTGCAAGTTCCCAGCACACTCCCATAAGATGGTGCTTTTGGTCCCTCTTTTGGTGGCACAGGGAGGAGGAGATGCCTGCTCAGGCACGTGTCATTGCCACACACAGAATAAAGATGAGAAACAGTGGATCCTTGGCCAGTGTAAATCAATATGGATCTCCCATCACTGGTGGAATTAAACTTACTACCAGCCGGGGAAGTAACCCAAAATGCTGCTCATTGGAGCAAAAGAAATTTCTGCAGTAATTAGATCTGGAGCATGATTACCCAAAGGGAAATGAAAAACAAATGCAAGTGACAGATATTTCCAGGATAACTGCAGTTATTAATGCTTTTCTCTACCAGTGACAGGCACAAGGGATTAGTATTGCCTGAAAAAGTCTGGTTTACTGTGGGAAAAAATGAGGGCTGGAAATGGAGCAAGTAGAAGGCCATATGCTGCTCAGTGTGCTTGCAAGGTCCTGGGAGAACAGCTTTAGCTAAAAAAACAAAAGGCAAATATGTGAGGCATATGTGAGAAGAAACATGAACCTGTTGCTTGCAAATTTCCAGATAAAAATAAAGTTTACTCTGAATTAGTAACCTTACATGTGGGTGCCTTGGCACTGCTCAGCACATGGGGTGAGTCCTGGACTACAAAGCTAGGGCTTGGGATAAGCATTTTCGATTTAAATGCCTTTTCCTACTGCCTTGTGCTATTTGGGTAGTAGCATGAAATACCAGTCCTCCTACTCATACCTGCACCAGCAGAGCTTGGCATGAAGGAGGTGCCTATCACCTCTGTGCAGCTGGTGGGGCAATGCCAAGCTGCTGCAGAGACCTTCTGTCTGCAGCACATCACTACAAGAGATCCGGTCCTTCCCAGCAAAGCAACAGCAGAAAAAGCATGATCTGGCCCACGTCCTTGCTGCACAGTTGGACAAGCAACCACAAGCTCCAAGTGTGACTAAGCATGGCTGAGAGCTGCGTGTAGGCTGGTAAGGGCATGGGAATAGCACGGGCTAATCCACCCTACAGTTTACTTTTGGGTGTGTGCACTTGTAAATGCCAACTCTGCTCTGAGAGCATCACTCAGCACGTCTGGCTATCATGAACCATATGTGCTCACTCAAAACCATCAAATCCTTCTTTCCATAAAAAGTTCACAAACAAGTAAGGCTAAAAAAAAAATGAACACTAAAATAAGAGCAAGGTTGTTTTTTTTTTCTTCTTTTAAATATATGAATTGCTGACATCCAGGGAGTAGCAAGATTGATTTCTAGCATAGTTGTTTGTCAATAGGCACAATTTAGATCAGAAAGTTTGTTTTCTGGTGTCTGCCCTGGTCTGTGTTACCTGTGGGTGCTGGAAACAGCCTGGTGGAGGCTCCACCAACCCATGGCCCCATCTCTGCCTGTTGCCAGATGATTCAGGAAAAGCTCAAGGCCTTTATAGCAAACAGCTGCATGAAAACCTGCCCACATTAAGCTGAAATTTTAGCTAAAAATCAGCCATTTAATAGACCATCCAAAATACATGGTACCATCAGGGCTCTTAAGCATAATCAGTCATCTTACCTGATGAAAAGCCACTTATATTTTCATCTCTCCTATAGATTTGATACTATGGGCAGCTCTGCAGCTGGGGTGCATACATGTGGTTCTGCTAAGTCAGGTCTAACCCATTTTTAAAGCATAGTGAAAGCCTACATGTCCCCATGGCATGGGGTTGGAACTAGAAGGTCTTTAATGTCCCTTTCAACCCAAACCATTCTGTGATTCTATGATCTGTCCTTCGGGTGGCAAACTGTAAAGCATCACATCTGTACTGGGGAGGAGAACACTGATCACCTGGCTGCTTAGGTGACAGGAAAGTGTGAGAAGCTACTGGGGAGGCTGGAATTGCCAAGGCTCAGGGAAGCATCAGTATTTCAGATATGGCCTTCCAACATAATGCTAACCATCACCAGGTAGCCCCACCTACTACAAGTACTGTCTGGTGTATTCCAGCTTTCAAGGCATTTAAGGATGATTTGGCCTTTTTTTATAATGAATTCGAAGTCTGACATAAATTAACTTTTGCTGCTGAGGCTCTGGTCCTACACAGGACAGCTGGCCTGGAAATACAGGAAAGGAAGACAGTGTCTGTGATTTCCCACCTGACACCTGTGTCAGCTTTCACAAGAGCTCATGGATGAGAAAATGCTTGTTTAAGAATGACACTTACATCCCCTCTGTACTTCAAATGGGCCTTCAGGTACCTGGAAAATGCTAAAACCTGGGCTGAAAACAAAGTGCAGCCTCCTCCTATAAGACATACTCAGTTAGAAGCCAAACATCTCATAAGCAATAACCAGAAATTCACATAAACGCCAACACCACAATACTGACAAAAGCAGCAGGAAAAACTTCCTCTTCCCAACAGAGTATCTCAATAAGCACAGGGATTTCCTCTGTCCCTCCTTTAGAAAATGGGAAAACTTTCTATTTGACCTGAAAACTGAAAGTTTTTGGCCAAAACGTAGCCAAACACAGAGGATGGAGGGCACTGACTGTTAGAACTCCAATTTGGTATGGTTCTTCTTTGTCTGAAGCCAATCCGTACCCCACTGCCACCCATCCCACAACCTCCAAACCCTCTGTGACTCCATAGCTCAATATGCTGATGAAGAAAACTCAGACAGCTGGAAAGGTGCACCCCAGGTAGGAGCCCCTGGACTTCTTCCCATGGGAAAGCCAGACATTTGTTTAAAAACTGGACTGAATCACTACAGACACAGGCAATGTCAAAATACTGCACAAGTAGGAAGAGGAAAGAATACAATTGTCTCTGCAGCCTATATATAATGAATAACCCACAGCCTGGGCAAAGCAGAAGTTGTATTACAGAAAGTCAAAGCAAAGCACTGTAGAATCTATGTTTACAGAGGGGAATAGCACTCTGTGCCTTGGCCAAATCATCTTCAAGCAGACAATGTAAACTGAGCACTGATAGGTCAGGTAGCAAAGAAAAACATAACACAATACTTGAGAAATACAAGGAAGGATAGTGAGAACTGGGCAGATGTGTCTTTCCCTGAATATGGTCACCTGGAAACAAAGCATCTTGAGTGAAGTAGTCAATGTGTTGGGAGAGACTGGTGTTGCTGGTGCCAATCTCCCTCTGAAACACAAAGGAACCACAACATGGAATTTAGGCTTAAAACCTCAATTTTGAATGGCTGAGATTAGACAAATAAGGCCCCTCCCACATGCTGCGTGAATGATTTGTAGAGAACAGAAGGATATGATGAATTAAAGTCTTTGAAAATTCACACTTGAAACCATCCAAGAACTGCTTTCCAACAGAGATGCATACTGGGGAGGACAGAACTAATTTTGCTGCATATAGACTTGGGTAGTCCTGCCAATTCCCATTGTAATGCCTTTATTTATTGTCTCTTAAACACAAATGTGAGATAACTTCAATAGGCAAAGAAGTAGTTTTGTTCAGTTGGCCAAGACTGCCACTTTTAAAAATACTTCAGAAGATACTTAAATTAGGGGGAAAAATGCAGAAAGTTCTCTAAAAAGGGCCAGAATAAATTTAGAATCAGCTTCAGAAGTGGCTGGATTCTGAAAATGTTTACAACTAAAAATAGAGGGGAAACAGATGAATTTTTTTCACCCCTCTTAATTACATTCTCTGTTGTGTTTCGCTCCTCACATTGGGGTCTTTCCTAAGTGTACATCCAGCCTACAAGCCTGTGCATGGTAAACATTTTTGCTGTTATTCTTGACTAACTGACAGCCCTGGGAGGCATCCAAGCACAACCACAACAAACTCTAGTAAGCCAAAAGCGAACATCAATACAAAAATGCCTCAGAGCTGACTTGGAGCAATGTCATGGCCAAATTCATTCCTGCTTGTGGGACTGTCACCTGTATAAGGTCCCTGAGCCACAGAGCTTCTGAGGGTTTCTTGGCTGGGAACTGGCAGGAGCAAAGCCCTAATGCAGGAGTCTGTCTCTGCTGAAAGCATATTTTGGGGTGTGTAAACTGGCCCATCACTAACCACATCTGCCTTTTTGCACCATTATGCCGTCTGCTTATTGATGGCCCCTTACAGCTCTAATGTAGATGAACCCTGCTGCAGCACCACAAAGCAAAGCAGAGTCCATGGGTGAAAGCAGGGGAGGCATTTTTTGACCCTTTGACTTTAGTGACAGGGGTGACAATGACAAGGGCATCAGGGATCTCAGCACATCCTGGGTGTTTCTCAGCAGCTTAGCTTGTGGAAAGGTTTCTGCTTTAGACTTACCAGCTGCTTGACATTTGGGAGTACTCCAGCGTTGATCAAAGTTGGATGAATTAATACAGAAAAAAAAAAGGAGAATCTGTGATGAATTCATCCTTCACTGTAGCATTAGCACAACCCCAGCCCTGCCCTTCTCCTCCTCATCAGCAGTGAAAAATGCATCCTCTCTGCCAACAATTACCTGTTCCGCCTCACCCCTCTGAACACTGGCCCTGCTGTAAATGCTGTGCCCACAGCAGTGATGGATAAGCCCTGGCTCGGCCCTGCCACACAGCCATCTGCCACCCCAGCTCTCTCCCTGTGCCCCATCAATTGACACTCTTGTTCCTTTGCTGCGGATCAAGGGCGAGCAGGGAAAAAATGTGGCAGTGATAAAAGGTGCTTGGAAAAGTGTGAATTAGCCCACAGAAAAGAGGAAATGAATGAACAGGCATAGGGCACAGGGAAAGGGAAAGGTGAAAAAACGGAAGGCGATGCAGGCAGGGACTACCACGTCTGTGTCCATACCCCTCACTGCTGGGAGCAGTCGTACCTCCCCCTATGCTTTATTAGGCTCTTGATGGCTTGTTTGCTTGCCCTTGGCAATCCCTCAGTGCCAGGATGAGAATGCTTCTGAGCTCTCCATACCTGACACCCTGCTCATCACCCACCATGATCTACAAGGCACAGCAGAGCAGAGCACTGGATTAAATTATTCAAATGGCAGCTGTCAAGAGCAAAACTAAACAGGGAGATTCTAGGCAGTTAAAGAAAGTTCCTCCAGTGGCAGGGTGACCAAAGGAGAAGGTAGCATCTCTGTATTTCTTTTATGTTTCATTGTCCTACAGAATGTAGCAGGGTGTTTGAGGATGGAAGCTTTACCTGGAGATGCTTGGGAAGTCTTTTGAAACCTCTCTCCATCCTTATGGAGAAAGAGATGCAAGCCTCTGAGAAGCCACTGCTTTGCTGATAGAACTTTTCTAGGCTGGGTGTATCACTACCACCACTAGAGCAAGCTGAGAGGGACCAAGCTGTCCAAACCACCTCCCGCCCCATTATCTTTCAGGTTTATCATGTCTTTCAGACCTTCAGTTTGGGGAACTCTGGTTTTTAGCAGAATCACTTCGAAAGGTAGTTGGCCATGTTTACCAAAATTTCTGGATTAAATTTATAATGGTAATAAATGCATTTTGGTTCATGGATTTGTTCCCAGATTTGCCCTGAGCTGCCAAAATCCTTCTTCCATCAGGATTTATAAAGAAAAAGCATACAGCAGGGGAGGTGCTGGCTCTTCTAAAGATGCTCTGAAAGCACATAAGCAGAAACAGTCCCACAAGAATTATTCCCCCAGTGTCAACCATACCAAAACCCAGGACACTGTCCTTGCCTATCTGTCAGCTCTGCTTCTGATACTGAACAAATCTCATTTATGGTCGTCATAGATTTAAAGAACGATGCAAAAGGGCTATAATATGGTGAGACCCTTTAAAATGAGAGATAAACCATTCTCTGCTTCAAGGCACACTATAAACACCAACACGCCTCTCAGGGAAGCTGGAGAAAGGCCAGGCCAGAGGCACAGCAGTATCTTGCTTGCAGTTGTCTGTTGGGATGAGACCACGTACCAGCAATGACAATAATCTCTTAAGGCTGGTGGAGAGAATAAAAACAGTAAAAGCTTTCCCCAACATGAGGCTTTCCCCAGCATTAATACAGTGACAATTACTTCAGAGGATCCCAGTTAGTCCTTTCTGGGGGTGGGAAGAGCTCAGTTTGCCCCTTGTCCTTTCTACTTCAAAAGTATATTTGACAATCATGCAATAGAGGAGGCTTTCAAAGGCACATTTGGTTCTGCAAAGTAAGAACAAGTAGCTATGCATTAGGGATCAGGATTTTTTCATTCCAAAAGCATATTTTGGAAAAACGCATTTTTCTCTAAGTTTCACAGATTCTGAGTATTTTTGTCTAGAAAAGGTGTGTGTTGTCTGATAGAAAAAAGTTTGGGAGTCAACAAGAGAATGGTGGCAACAAGGAGAAAAGTTACGTTCAGCCTGGAGAAGAAAAGGCTGCATGGAGACCTCATAGCAGACTTCCAGTATCTGAAGGGGGCCTATAGGAATGCTGGGGAGGGACTCTTCATGAGGGACTGTAGTGATAGGACAAGGGGTAATGGGTTCAAACTTAAAC